>PVKA01011806.1:0-59692 GCA_004027165.1 Ctenomys sociabilis | reverse complement strand
GGAAAATTACAACACCCTAAGAAAAGAGATTATAGAGGATTTCAGAAAATGGAAATATATTCTATGCTCCTGGATAGGAAGAACCAACATCGTGAAGATGGCCATACTCCCAAAATTGCTGTACAGATTTAATGCAATCCCTATCAAACTGCCACCAACATACCTCCCGGATATAGAGAAATCAATCGTAAAATTTATTTGGAACCACAAATGACCTAGAATAGCAAAGGCTATCTTGGCCAATCAAGACGAGGCAGGAAGCATCACAATTCCTGATTTGAAATTATACTACAAAGCCACCATGATAAAATCAACATGGTATTGGCAACAAAATAGACCTGAGGATCAGTGGAATAGATTAGAAGATGCAGAGGCATCTACGAAAACACTCAGCCATCTTGTCTTCAACAAAAGGGCTACACAAGCTCACTGGAGGAAGATAGCCTCTTTAACAAATGGTGCTGGAAAACATGGCTTTCTATATGCCGAAAACTAAAACTTGACGCAGCTCTATCACCATGCACTAAGTTAAAGTCAAAATGGTTTAAAGATCTAAACGTTAAAACAGAAACACTCAATCTCCTGGAAGAGAAAGTAGGAGGAACTCTTGAAGACATAGGGGTAGGTAAAGAGTTCATGAACAAACATACATTCGAACGGGAAGCTCTTGAAAGAATCAACAAATGGGATCAACTCTTCTTAAGGAGCTTCTGCATGTCAAAAGAAATTGTCAACAGAGTGAAAAGACAACCCACAAACTTTGACAAAATCCTAACTAATAAGCAATCAGACAGAGGTCTACTGTCTAGAATTTATAAAGAACTAAGATATAACAGGGCCCTCAAATTTAAAGACCCAATTCAGAAATGGGCATCTGAGATGAATACACACTTCTCAGAGGACGAAATTAAAGAAGCGAACAAATATATGAATAAATGTTCCACATCGCTAGCCATTCATGAAATGCAAATAAAAACAACACTGAGATATCATCTCACTCCAGAAAGAATGGCTATCATAAGGAAATCAACCAACAACAAATGTTGGAGAGGTTGTGGGGAAAAGGGAACACTTGTCCAGTGCTGGTGGGAATGTAGACTAGTACAACCATTGTGGAGGTCAGTGTGGAGACTCCTCAAAAGAGTAGGACTAGAAATCCCATTCAAGCCAGCTATCCCCCTACTGGGAATTTTCCCAAAGGATTTGGATACATTGTATCATAGAGATATATGTGTACCTATGTTTATAGCAGCACAATGTGTGATAGCAAAATCTTGGAAACAACCAAGCTGTCCATCACATGAGGAATGGTTGAAAAAGATGTGGTATTTCTATATAATGTAGTATTACTCAGCTATTAAGAATGATAAGTTTGAAGCATTTATACTGAAGTGGATGCCACTTGAACATATACTCATAAGTGAAATAAACCAGACACACATGTGTAAATATCGTATAGTCTTCCTAGTATAACAAGCGAAAAGCAGAAATACAAAAGGAAATGTACAACAAGTAAAATCAATTGAGTCAGATAAGGCAAAGTGAATGGCATATGCTGCAGGATACTAATCAGCTTTTCTTCTGGATAGTTAACAACCTAAGATCACAAGTCAGAGTTGGAGAAATAGAAGAGCTACAAGGCCAGCCAACATTTTGGCCCTAGCCTTTCATGGTTAGCGAAGATTCAGGACATAGGAGAACCTGTATTGCAATATCATGAGACTCAGGTGAGCTCCAAATTTTCTGAGCAAGGAGATTGTGGAGCCACAGAGGAAAGAGACTGAAGTTCTAAAGTGTGCCTGGGGAGAGTCACATGAAGAGAAAACTTTCTCTCAGGCTCTCACAGGAGGAATCTGGTCAAGCATTGGCCGTGACTCATCCACATGGATGACACAGACAAAGGAACTGCAGAATAATGTACAGGACTACAAGATAAACCCTGAGAAGACTTCAATGACCACATAGGAAATATAAAGTTCTTGTGTTCATATATAAGTTTTGATCTACCTAGGTCTTAACCATCCAGCAGAAAAGTATTAAAGTATAAAAATGAAGTATACATCGTGAGCCCATAATATTAAGCTGAGCTGTAAATGGATATGGTCGACAATTTCTTTGAATAACTCACTATGGTTGCGGAATGCTGGACTGTGTTGGATTGTGGTGTCAAGTTCAAGCACCTAAGTTAGTTGAATGTCAATGGAGTGCCCACTTTTGACAAAGGAAGGGTTGTGGAAAGAAAAAATCAGGATGTGTGTGTATAGACAGTACAGTTGGGATAGATAATGCTGTGTTTCTACATAATTCTATGAGAGGCAAGATCTGCACTAATGGTGGTTGGACAGGATATTATGTCGGCTTTTAGTACTATGCTCATCCACTAGGTAAATAATTATTGAGTTTTTGATATAATTCAGCTATAAAAGAAGATAAGTAAGCAACTACACTCTTAATTCACTGATAAGAGATATCTGCTAAAATAATATCTGTAAATATAATATCATGTATGCACCTTGGACAATACCAAAACGTTATGAAAACAGTTTGCAATGTATTAATTCTTCGACTCTGTATGGTTAAGGTGTCTTGAAACTGTCTGATTGACATTTGTATTTTAATAAATAAAAATAAATGGAAAAAAAATTAAAAAAAATAAATTTAGGGCCCTGATATTTTTAAGTTCTTTATAAATTCTAGAGATCAGACCCTTGTCTGAGTTCTTATGTTAGGATTTTTTTCAAAATTTGTGGGTTCTTTTCACTTTGTTGGTAATTTCTTTTGACGCGCAAAAACTTCTAAATAGCAGGTGGTCCAAGTTGTTAATTCTTTCATGTGTTTCCCAAGCAAATACATGTTTGTTCATGAACTCTTTGCCTACCCCTATGTCTTCAAGAGTTTCTCCTACTTTCTCTTCCAGGAGTTTGAGTGTCTCTGTTTTAATGTTAAGATCTTTAGTCCATGGTGACTTTAGCTTAGTGCATGGTGATAGACTTGGGTCAAGTTTTAGTTTTTGATATGTGGAGAACCAATTTTTCCAGCACCATTTGTTAAAGAGGCTATCTTTCTTCCAGTAAGTGTGTTTGGTCCGTTTGTCAAAGATCAGGTGGTTGAGTGTGTTCAGAGGGGAGTCTGTATCTTCTAGTCTATTCCATTGATCCTCAGGTCTTTTTTCTTGCCAGTACCATGCTGATTTTATCACAGTAGCTTTGTAGTATAATTTTAAATCAGGAATTGTAATGCCTTCTGACTTGTGTTTGTTGGCCAGGATCGCCTTTGCAATTCTAAGACTTTTCTGGTTCCAAATAAATGGTAAGAATGATTTGTCTAGGTCCAGGACGTGTTTTGTTGGTAGTTTGACAGGGATTGCATTGAATCTGTACAACAGTTTTGGGAGTATGGCCATCTTCACGATTTTCTTCTTCCTATCCAGAAGCAGGGTATATCTTTCCATTTTCTGAAATCCTCTATGATTTCTTTTTTCAGAGTACTATAATTTTTCCATGAAAAGATCTTTGACTTCTTTAGTTAGATGAATTCCAAGATATTTCATTTTCTGTAGTACTTTTGTAAAAGGTATTGTTTGTCTAATTTCCCTCTCAGTGTGTTTGCTATCTGTGTAGTGAAATGCTATTGACTTTTGAGTATTGTCTTTATGGCATGCTATGCTACTGAATTGGTGTATCAATTCTAGTAGCTTTTTGGTGGAACTTTTTGGGTCTTCCATGTGAAGTATCATGTCATCTGCAAATAGTAATAATTTAACTTCTTCTTTGCCTATTTTTATTCCTTTTATTTCTCCCTCTTGTTTTATGGCTGTGGCTAATGATTCCAAAACTATATTGAATAGGAGGGGTGATAGAGGACATCCTTGTCTTGTGCCGGATCTAAGAGTAAAAGACTTCAGTTTTTTCCCATTTAGAATTATATTAGCCATTGGGTTGTGATAGATGGCTTTTATCAAATTGAAGTGGAGGCCTTCTATTCTAATTTTTGAAGGGTTTTGAACATGAATGAGTGTTGGATTTTGTCAGAAGCCTTTTCTGCATCAATTGAGAGGATCATATGGTTTTTAGTTTTCGCTCTATTGATATAATGTATTACATTTATAGATTTTCAAATATTGAACCATCCTTGCATCCCTGGGGTGAATCCTACTTGGTCATGGTGTACGATTTTCTTGATGATTTGCTATATTGTGTTTGCTAGGATTTTATTGAGGATTTTTGCATCTATGTTCATGAGTGAGATTGGCCTGTAGCTCTCTTTTTAGTTGTGTCTTTCCCTGGTTTTAGTATCAATATAATACTTGTCTGCAGGAATGTTTTTGGGAGAATTGTTTCCTTTTTAATTTCATTGAAGAGTTTGTGGAATGTAGGGACTATATCTTCTGTAAATTTCCTGTAGAATTCAACTGTGAATCCATGAGGATGTGGAATTTTCTTTGTCTGCAACTTCTAATTACATTTCGTATTTTGTTGGCTTTTATTGGTTTATTGAGAGTTGTTCTATCTTTTTGATTCAGTTTTGGTAATTTGTACCTTTCTAGGAATCTGTCCATTTCTTCTGTGTCTTCTATTCTGTGAGAATAAATATTCTCAAAGTAGCTATTGATAATCTTCTGAATTTCCACTGTCTCTGTGGTGATTTCACCCCTCTCATTCCTCATTGCTTGTATTCGAATTTTTTCTTTCCTCTTTTTGATGAGGTTGGCTGGAGGCTTATTAATTTTATTTTGGTTTTCAAAGAACCAGCTTTTTGATTCATTGATTTTTTTGAACTGTTTTCTTCATCTCAATTGAGTTAATTTCTGTTCAAATCTTTAAGATTTCTTCTAGTCTTTGGGCTCTGAGTTTGGTTTGCTCTTCCTTTTCTAGATGTTGGAGGTATTTCATTAGTGTATTTATTTGTTCCTGTTCTGTTTTCCTAATGTGTGAGTTCATTGCTATGATTTTCCCTCTGAGAACTGCTTAATCACATCCCACAAATTCCCATAAGATGTGGTTGTAATTTCATTGAATTGTTGATATTGTTGAATTTGTTGTTTAATTTCATCTGTAACCCATTGATTGATTAGGGTGTTGTTTAATTTCCATGTATTTAGGGGCTTGTGCTGTTTCTTTTGTCATTCATTTCCAGTTTCATTGCACTGTGGTCAGATAATACGCATGGGATAATTTCTGTTTTCTTGCATATACTTATGCATGACCTATGGACCAGTATGTGGTCTATTTTACAGAATGATCCATGTACAACTGAAAAAAAATGTGTATTCAGCTATGGTTGGGTGGAACACTGCATACATCCACCAAGTCCATTTGTTCCAAGTTCTGATTCAGTTCTGCTACTTCTTTGCCTATTTTTTGTGTAGTTGACCTGTATTTGTAGGATAAAGGGGTATTTAGGTCTCCTGTTAAGATTGTGATATTGGATATTAGCTTTTTCATATTCATTAAGATTTGTTTTACATAGTTGAATGCTCCTGTTTGGTGCATACATATTTAAAAGTGTTACCTCTTCCTGTTGAATTGTTCCCTTAAGTAGCATATAGTGGCCTTCTTTATTTCATTTGATCATTCCTGGTTCGAAATTGAGAGTGTCTGAGAACAAGACTGCTATCCCTGCTTTTTTTCTGAGGTGCTGGGGCATGCAGTATTGTTTTCCACCCTTTGACTTTAAGCCTATGATTGTCCTTTTGAGTTAATTGTGTTGTTTGTATACAGCATATTGTTGGATTTTGTTTCCTAATCTACTGTGCCCGTCTGTTTCTCTTTATTGGTGAATTGAATCCATTTACATTGATGGTTATAATTGAAATGTGTTGGCTTTTGATTATCATGTTATTTACCTGCTGTTGTTTACTCCTTTTTGTCCTGTGTTTAGTTGTTTGCCCTATTTAATGAGTTCCTTCTGTTGTCATTGGTGGAGAGAATTGTGGTCATTGTGGTCCCTCTCTTGGACATCTTTTAGTAGTGTGTGTAGGGATGACTTTGTCATGATGAAAATCTTTAGTTGTTCTTTCTCATGGAAGTATTGCACTTCTCCATCAAACTTGAAAGAGAGTTTTGCAGGGTATAGTAGCCTGTAATTTGTTTTCATAGAGGACTTGAAGTACTCTTCTCCATGCTCTCCTTGCCTTCATGGATTGTGAAGAGAAGTTGGCCTTAATTCTGATGGATTTTCCTTTGAATGTGATCTGCTTCTTTTCTCTAGAAGCCTTCAGTTTATTATTCTTGTGTTGGGTTTCTGGGATCTTGACTATCATATGTCTCAGTGTGTTTTTAGTTGGGTTGAAGTTATTTGGCTTTCTGTATGCTTCAGTTACCTGAATGTTGGATTGTTTCCTCATATTTGGGAAGTTTTCTGCTATTACTTCTGCCCATATTCTTTTTATATCATTTATGTTGACTCCTTCTTTCATTGATGCCTATGAATCTCACATTGTTCATCTTGGCATCATCTTGCATGTGGTGGATTATTTTTTCCTGCATCCTAGTTGTTTTTCAGAGATCTTTTCTCACCTTTTCACTAGCTGTACCAGCATCTTCAAGATCTGAGACTCTGTCTTCGCTTTCACTAAAACGGTTTTGTAGACTCGTGATTGAGATTTTAAGTTCTTCTATATCTCTTTGACTCTGCTTCATTCGATCTACTGCTTTCCTGTATTGCTCATTCAAGGTATCCATTGGATTTCTAATCTCCTCTATTTTTTTTTTTTTTTTGTCAATTTCTTCATTAGAGGTAGCTATTAATTCTTTTACTGCAGAGTTTTTTCCAAATTGGGTTTCCTCCATATACTTCCGGAATTTATTCTCTATTTCAGATGTTATGAATTTAAAGATTTTTTTTATTTCATAAATTATTTCTGCTTTGAGTTCCTTCTTACCTTTCTGCTGTTGTTTCTTTGCCTGAGATGCTGTTAATTCATATGTTTCAGCTGGAATAGTGTTCTCTACACTTATTCTGGGTGGGCATTGGGTTTCCCCCTTATGTTTCTGGATTTGATTCATTATTTCTGATACTATGTATTCAAAAAATTTTTTTTTACTTTAGGTGTTAATTATGGTCTGATTTCCTCTATACCTTTCTGCTGTTGTTTCCTTGCTTCCGGCTCTGTTAATTCATTCATTTTAGCTGAGTTAGTGTCCTCTGCATTTATCATTGGTAGGTTCGAGGCCTGAGATTGCATTTGGCTCCTTGTTTTTATCATGACTTATAGCTCTGACCTGTGACTTTTGGTTGAGAGTTTTGGTTCAGTTCTAACCTTAGCACCTTATGAAATTCAGGTATTGTTACACTAAGTTCTAGTTCACGTAGTTGTGTCTGGCTTGGGTCTGGCTGCTGTGCTCACCTTCTTCATGTTGCTGTCCTTGGAGGTGAGCCTGTTGTACCACTTTGACAAGATGCTCTGCTTCTGGATTAGCTGCATGGTTTTGACCCTAGTCTCAGTGCAAGGACTTCAGCCTCAAAGTTTCTCCCCAGGCCTGTATGCCAGGCCTGGGGAGGGTGTGCAGTTGTATGGGGATCAGGAGAGCACAGAAGCTGTCTCACACATTCACTGGGCCTGGGCATTGGCTGGTCTGCTGGACTCCCCAAAGGATGGTCGATGGTCTCACTCACTGGGAAGGCTGTGTTGGGTCTAGGGCAGTGGGGCAGGACCAGAGAATGCTGGGAAAGGTCTTTCTAGTGTGGCGGTCCTGCAGTTCTCATTAACTGGCCGAGGTGTGCTGTTTCATGTCCACTTGCTATGTGACTTGCTTTCTTATTTGATCCCCATTTAATCAGTCTTACCTGGGCAATTATGCTCATAAGCTTACTGATTGACCAAAGTTTTGTCCCACCTCCTGACCACCTTGAAATTTCCTATCTTCCCCCACACTAGACCTACCTCACCTCATGGTTTTTCTTTATGAAAATCCCTAGAAAAGGCAGAGTCCTGGGTAACCCACTTGTGACCTCTCTGTCTGTCTCAGGTAGAAATTGTCTTTCCTATGATAAATGTATGCTCTTAAAAATAATTAATCAGCTTTTCTTTGTTTTCAGAAATAAGTAAACACAAAATGGGTAGATAGATAGATGAACAGATGAATGAATAGCTAGAAGCAAGAACCTTAAAGTTATATCATGTGCCAGGCCTGAGTTTAGGCTTCAAGAATAGAATGCTGAGTAAGAAAAGACCTTGTTCTCAGAGCATTTCCATCTCTGTAAGGGAAACACAATAGGCCTTAACATGAGGGTTAGGGATATTTACTTACTGTGAAGAAAGATAAAGCAAGAGCAGATGGCAGAGTGAGGCATGGGACAGGGACAGGGAAACTTTTTAAGATGACTTCAGGTTATCATGTTTATTGCTTACATTACACTGTGAGGTCCTGAAGGGCCCTTTCTGGTGCATTCTCGGTAGTTTTTTCATACTACGGATTATGTTCAGTGTATAGCTACTAATTGATTAGTGTTATTCCAACACTTTCTCCACAAAAGCAGCATCTTAGTCTGTTTGGGCTGGTGTCACAAAATGCTATATAAACTGGGATAAAGAATCGAAATTTGTTTCTCACAGAACTGGATGCTAGCAAGCCATGGTCAAAACTCTAGCCAACGTGGCACCTGCTGAGAGCCTGCTTTCTGGTAAATAGGCAGTGCCTGCTAGCCATGTGCTCAAATGTTGACAATGTGAGCTGACTCTGTAAGGCTACCTTCATAAGCACACAGTGGTGCTATCTCTGAGCCATCATGTTGGGGATTAAATTCCAGCATCTGAGTTGTGGGCTGACAAATGCATTCATACTGTAGTGGTAGGGCTTCTCCTCTCTTGGTTACTGCTTGATATCCAGCAGACACCTCAGGGCCAGGGCTGTAGGACACAGGAGTTTAATGACACTAATTTGGGTAAATAAATGGAGGAAGAGAAGAATTAATGTTATGTAGGAAAAATGTGGTCTCTAGAGAGAACTCAGTACTGGCACTGAGACAAGAAACCACACTACCAGGTACAGTCCATGCCTTTTGTCTCTCCTTCCTGCTGCCAGTGGAGGATGGCACAGAAGCTTTTTCTGTGCCTTCCCTTGGACCTGATGGGCTGCAGGTGCCCTCCTAGGTGTCCTCCTGTATCAGTCAGTTTCCTACCACTGACAACATGCCTGGGGAAGTCAATTTGTGGCAGGAAGATGTCGTTTTGCTCATGGAATCTGAAGTTTCAGTCCAACCTCACTCAGCTCTATTGCCTCCCAGCCTGAAACACAGCAGAAGCCTCATGGCAAAAGACATGGAAGAACGACTTATCTGAATCACAGAGAGAGAAAGCATGGAGAGAAAAGCTGAGGGACAGACAACAGGCTCCACTGTCACCCCTTACAAGCACTCAGTTTGCTGGGCCTCCCTCTGCTTTCTGTGTTTCCAAGAAATACTGTCAGCTTTTGATCTCTTCAGTTAGAGGCCTAGTTGTCTATTGAAAGCCTCAACTCAGAAAACTTGAGGCTTTTATGGGATGTTTAAGACTAAGCCATGATCCATTGCCTCCATTGTAGAGTTACCTGGTTCCAGGTCCCTTTGATGACCCAAAACCTCCCTCTTGGGGCCTCATTGTGACATTTATGCCATCCCACATCATTAGAGAAGTAAGGATTCTGCTTCTTGATAGTAGGAGGAAGCCTGACTTATTAATTCTCTGGCCCTCTCAACCTCCTCCTCTTATAGGGGACACAGAGGCTCAGTAAATACTTATTATAATAAATTGAATCCTAAATACCTTTAAATGTTTAAGATGTCTGTGAAATACCCTTCACTACTTCCAAAGGCAGAACAGAGGAAGCAGCCTGTGTTCCTAAAGAATGAATGATTAAAATTGGACTTGAAGAGACTTTTTTCCTTTGGTCAACCAAGTAATTACAATAAATCCAGACATATTTCATTCCTGCTAATTTTTGAAAATAGAAGACATTTGCAATCTGAGAGAACTTTTTAATTGATTCAGAGAAAAGGCAGAAGCATACATAGGATAACCTTTAAAAGTTTTGGGGATGTGTAAAAATGTGCCATTTGGCCTTATCAGTAGGTGACATTCCTGGTGAGACTGATTTCCACACTCAGGAGCTGAGTACTGGTGTCCTCTGAGCTGCTCCCAGAAAGGCAGCCCCTGCCTCCCTGGAGCCAAGGTTTACAGATGATGGGAAGTTCAGGAATGGCCTTTGTGTGGAAGAGAAGAGACAGCAGAGGATGAAATACTCAACAACCACAACTTAAAGAGGGCAATGTTAATTTAGCTCATCATTTGTAGAGGCTTCAGTCCGCCATCAGCTCAGGCCAAGGGAGGGCCACACAGCGGAGGGGCATGCCAGAGGAGGAACAGCCTACGGCAGGGCAGCAGACAGCAAGAAGCAACAGCAGCCTTCCTTCCTTATATTCCATTCAAGCTGTAACCCACACCCAGGGAAGGTCTTCCTATTATCCACACTCAGAACTATACTAAACAAACTGGTGGACTAATGCAGTTATGAAATCTTTAATCTATATTCACTAACTCTGGTTCCATCCATCTCCAAAAAGCTCCACTACGAGTGCATAAGACTTTGGGTGGGGCTTCCAGATAGAAGCCATAACAAATGGTGTGTGTGTGTGTGTGTGTGTGTGTGTGTGTGAGCAGACTAGAGTTCCCCAAGGATCCTGAGCAGAGCCTCCAGCCAAGGCATCTTGCTTCCATCAGAACCTGTATTGCACATTGTAGAGGAGGTTTATGGTGGTCCTGCCCTCTGTTGTAAAATTTATTCCTATACATTAACCAGACCATTGTCCCCTGCTCTGAGTTCTCTTTCATCTTCTTTACTTGGACTTGTCAGAATCCTCTTCTAAACATGTACCACGTGGGGCTGGACCCAGCTGGAGGTGGGCCCCTGGCAGATCGGCACCTTAATAGCTAACCCTAACAATGAATCTGAAGATAACCCCAAGCGATACAACCACCATTACTTTGTTTGGTGAAATTTCGTTGTCATTTCGAATGCATTTTTTGTTTACTATTTTATATTTTTTAAAAAATAAATACATGATAAACAAATATTTTTAAAAGGCAGCAGGGTGGCAGCAGCTGTTCCAGCCCCACCCCCAAGTGTACATTACTCGCCATCTGCTGCACTGAGAATCTAAGCAATCTCAGCTCCCCACCTGCGTGGTGGTACTGGGTGCATTGGACTGGCTCCAGGGAGGGTCACTGCAGGCGGAAAGAAGCAGCTCCAGGGTGGATGGCAGGGTGCAGGGAGGAGCAACTGTCTCTGTTTACAGTTTTACTCTTAGGAGGAGCTGTGTTCCTTCCCAGGTCATGATTCCTTAGTCTAAAGGAAATATTTTAATGCGAGAGGGAAACAGGAAACACAGAGAGGGAAAAAATATGGTACAGTAGCTTCTGTCTATAAGAAAAGGATAGAATGCGGTTTTCTTCATGGCTATTTTGAAGAGCAAATGAGAAAATCTGCATAAAAAGCTCAACTGGAGCAGGCAGCCAAATAGCTCAGAGGATTAAAGCACCTGTTTAGGCCAGCTGGGGCTGGGGCTTGATCTCCTGCGTGCTGTGCTGGTCCCGCCCCCGGAGCCAGCTAAGAGATGATTGAGACTGAGCATGGTGGCACATGCGTAATTCCAGCTGTTTGGGAGGCTGAACACAGAAGAATCACTACAAGTCCGATCTATGTAGTGAGACCCTGTAGATCCTACTAAAAAAAAAAAAAAAAAGCTTAGCTACTGGGCATGGGCAGACGAGGAGAGGGAAGATGTCAGAATGCGACTGCAAAGAGCTCTCTTCTTGCTGAAAGATGGTGTAAAGAACTGGAGAGCACTGCTGCTGAATGTTGCATCAGCCCAGCGTGCATGCCACAGGAATGAAAAGGATTTCAAGTGGCCCCTCGGAGGGGTCACCGTGTTCATGCTGCTGCCCTTGCTGCTAGCTTCCCCTCCCTGGCTGGTTTCCAGCAGGAGACACTTGGGTCCAAATCTACATCCTGCCCCCTTCGTGCCTCAGCTCCCATCTCACCACTGATGCTCCATTCTAGGTAGGCCAGTCCTGATCTCCAAACCGAGTCGGGTACTCGTGGAGTGCACAGTCTCGGGTAGGTGCAGCCACACCGACGCTTCCATTTTTCCATGCACTCCCACATCCCAGGGCTCGTAGATGCTCTTCCTAGATGACCCTGGGACAGTGGTCAATGTACGGCGGTGCTCACCAGTAGGTACCATAGATGGGTTCCCTAGGCCCACCTCCACTGCAGGGAAAGCAAGCACACCGAGTACCATTTACAGAATTTTTTTTTCTAACACGAAAAATAAATCCCTGCATCCAAACATTGTAGAGCAATAGTAGTTTCTGCAATCATAATTATCCTTTAAGATAAGGCAAATTCTGCTACACCTGAAAGAGATATGTGGACCCCTGAGGAGAGCCTTCAGTTTTTCTGTACCTCTGTGAAAATCAGTTTCCATGTCTAGAAGTCTTTTTTTATTGTCTCTTTTGACTGTATGAAAGAAATTTCTACCAACTGATTATACAATCCCCAGCATCTCTCTCCCTGGTCAGTGGCTGCTTACTGAGCCCTCTGGGGAGATACTCTACCCCACTTTCACTCTTGTGGTATTCACCATGGGTCATCAAATCCCTGCTTCATCAATATCAGAAACTCTCCAGAGTAGAGCTGGCAGGTGTTTGCCTCTCCTGAGATGTGTTGACCTCAGCCATTATTGGACTGATATTTGCCACAATGCCTCTATTCTGGGGATTGAAAAACTTGAAGCTTATGGGTTAGAAATGAGTAGGTCAGAGCTCTAATGAGAAAATAACACAGAAAGACAGTGAATTTCAGGCTGTTTTCAAACTGCAGTAGAATTTTGTTTTTCAAGTTATGAAAGAGTTGATGTTTATTGTTCTGAAACAAACAGTACAGTTCAATATAAAAATAGCTGGGATCTATGTGCCAATCTCCAGCACTAAGAATTTGCCTTACCCTGAAAGATAATTATGATTGCAAAAACTACTCCTTATTGTGCTTCTGTTGGATATTGGATTTTAACATCTTAATCTTGTAGAACGAACATGCATGTTATTTGGGCCCTCATCCATGTAGACACAGAAAGCCTGGCAAGACCCAGGTAGAAGGCAGACAGTGCTGTTTGAAGCCCAGTTTTCTCTTACAGAACCTCAAGTGTTCTGCAGATGTGGCTGCATCTTCTCCACTAAGGCCTCAGAATGCTCTGTCTGTCCCGCTTGTGCCTATCCATGCCCATGCCCGTGCCTGTGCCCATGCCCAGATGGCAACCTCTCTGCTGGCCTCGGCTCACAGAGCAGACTCCACCCTTGTCTGCTCCCTCTCCACAATACGACATGCCAGCATCTGGATGTGGCTCCCATCCTAATGAGTGCTCTACCTGCTTTACTGGCCCTCCCTTTTTTCTGACTCCTTGAGTCTTCCAAGCCTGTTTTGCCTGGCACTGGTCTCTGGTCTTTCCTGAGAGAAGCACTCACTTGTGGCACCTTATGCTCCAGCCTGCATTACATCTCCTCTACTCTCAGCCAAGGCTCCTGCTCAGAGCTGTTGTCTGCTTTTTATGTACTCACATTACCCTAAACTGTGATCACTAAAAGAAAGGAAAACTTTGACTTTTGCCTCACTTTAAAAACAACTAGAATAAATTCCAAAGCAACAAGTCAATCAAACCAGCTAGAAAAGCACGCCCGCATCCCCTGAACTTCTTGCCACTCTTGCCTTCCCCAGTGCTCCCAAGGTTTGGTCAGCTATGACATAGGCAGTGAGATGCATGAAAAGGAAGAACACCTGCCAAGTTCCTACCCTCTCTCAGCCCTCAGCCATGACCTGAATGGAGGTGATTCTGTGCAAAATATAGCTTGAAATCTGTACTCACACTGTTCTAAAGGAGAGAGACAGAAGGGCAAGATTAAGGTGTGCATGGGGCACTCAAGAAACCTTTAGGAGAGTTATTCCCAACCATCCCAGCTCCTGGTTTTGCCTGCACTTTGCAGTACCTGTTGGCTTCTAGACAAACCCTGGTGATCCTTCTCTTCAAAGGACAGGCTGTGTACCTAGCTGCCTCTGCTAGGCACATCATCATATTCGGTTGGGGCTCACCCTCCCCCAGGATCTCATTTTAATGGTCTGATTTCCAAGAAAGGTCATAGTTTAAGTTACAGGGGCTTAAGACTTCAACAAACCATTTTTGCCAAAGCACAAGGTAATCCATAACCAGCTAACCCATAATCATGTTAGAAGAAGTTGAAATTTTTATTAGAAGAAGAGAATGTCCACATGGGATGAAAAATTCCTTAAGTTGCATATTTGAGGTTTTCATCAGCAAGCAGGTGTCCTGTCTTCTGGGCCTCTGCCTTAAGAGGCAGGAGAGGTTTGCAAGAACCAGCTTGCTCCCATGGCTTTGAGTTGACAGAATGTCAGCCTTTTCTTCTTCAGTGTAGGGAAGACTTTTCCTGCAGTCCTGACAGTGGTCTTTTGCTTACTGCCTGATGTGCAGCAGCATAGAGCCACACCAGTATAGAGCACTCTGTCTCCGTATTGGTTAGTCAGCTTTGTTAGAAAATTCTTTCTATGTGAAGTGAAACTCAAATCCCCAACTTTAGCCTTTCTTGGGTTCATCTAACTAGATGCTGGGGCATACTTTCCAAACAAGGTTGAAGCCCCTTCTGGTCATCTTTGGGGCTTCTGGGCACAGCTTCACATCTATCTGTGATGGAGGGGAGGCAGTTGACCCTCTCTGCTGGCACACTGGTATAACCTGAGCCTGCCCCCCTATTTTCCATCTTATATTATAATTTGCTAGAAGTATCTGTCAAAAAGAAAATGATAATACATAGGGGCTGATTGTCTATATAGTAATTGTTCTTCACATTTTGTAAGTAGCCATTAGTTCAATTCCTCCAATCTTCTCCTGTCACTCTTCTTCAGAATAAGTTTTCCTAGGCTTTGCAATACAAATTATAGCCTCATTTCCAGGAAATTCAGCTTCTCTCATCTGAATAAAGACTATCCCTGTCTGGCTCATCTGCTTTTAGTGTCATAAAAGGGAATGGCACTTCTACAAAAGGGTAATGTAGAAATCCCATCATTAATTTTCCTATTTGCTTGTGATCCTTAGAAAGAGGGCATGACCTACTGAGATCAATTCTTGCCTAAAAAGCTCTGATATTGAATCCCAATTGTCCCAGAAGAGATCTTGCTGAAGAGTTTCCTGATTTTTTTCTTTATTTTTATACCTCATCTTTCCCTTCATAGGATTGCTTCTTTCCATGGGTCCCTAATGAGTCTTTGCTCTCATAAAGACACAGTTGCCATTCTTAGCTCCAAGAGGCTGGTGCTCCTCCTCCCTTGGTCAGTTCTGTTTGCATCTCTCAGGCTGCAGGCATCAAAGGCAGGGTCTTCTCCCACAGGCCTGGCGGAATCTTGCATGTTGTATATTGGTGCACACCAATGTGTTCAGTGAGCAAATGATATGTTCCTCTTCATTATTCTGTGTGAATCTTAGCTTCTCATCTGTTCACCCTCACCCCTCATACATCCAAACTGGATCATAAGCAACTGAAAGATCAGATGCTGTATAAGCTACTGAAGTAACAGGCCCTCGAGGGATGCTGAGCACCCCAGCATAAGAGAATAAGTGCTATTGATTGATGATCAGAGAACGAGTGGATCAATCAGTGCCACGCAAGCCTGGGGTCCATACACTGGGTGTGTATTTATAAATTCATTTTAAAAATCAGGCTTTTGACTCACCTTGTTGCTCCTCCAGCACAGCCCTACAGCCAATGCTCAGGTCATGCAAAGGCTTCTTCACACATATGCTACAGCACACACATCCGTGATGAGCTCTGGTGACTTGGGTTGTACCTTGAAATTGCAAAAGTGAAGGTTTGTTTAATGATTTTTAATTAATTTTAATTACTTGCATTTTTGGATGGTGGCTTAGCATTCTGAATCCCAGCCCATCAGATCACTCTGGGATGCATGCCAGTTTCTGCATTACACACTCTCCCCTAACACCATTTGATAATGAAAGGCTTTCAGCAAACCCCTAAAATATCCAATCTGTAATGGGGAGCACTTGGGAGATGGCACCAGATTATGGTAGGGGGTATTGATAGCATAGCTCATTGTACCTGAATTCATGAAAAAATAGTTTTCAGTCAGCGATCATCTTCCTGCGGATGGTGCTGCACAATTCCTTCACTCCTTGCCCTTGTCCTTACAGGTCCAGGTCCCAGCCCTCACGCCGTCCTCGCTGATGGCTACGCTGGGGTGACGTTAGGCCCCAAATGATCTCAAGGGAATTGCCTGGCATTTTTCCTAAAGGATGAGATGTCATTTCATTGGTAAGGCTGTACAAGAAATAAATCAGAGGAGAAAAAGAAGTGGGGGGAACTTACTCTGCATCAGAGAGGGTACGGCTGAGGCACAACTTATTTTTAGATGGTGACACAGCCAGGAGCAGAGACTTCCAATGAATACAAGGTTTCCTTGGGGCAGAGGCCGTGGCGTTTCAGAAAGTACTCGCACCACCCAGGTGCCATGCAGTCAGTCTGGCTGGGGCCTCAAGGCAAATCATTTGACACCCAGAATTCAGTTTCCTCTGTTCTACAGCCATTGCCATTGTACTGACATCAAAAATTCAATATAGTGGTCAGCACGTATTAGCTCTTCAAAAATACTGAGCCCCTCCTTTATCACATTTTTAAAAATATGAACAGGTTTTTTAAAAATCATGTAGTGATATTTCCACCCGGAGACAGGAGAGGATAAAGTGATCCCTGGAATCACTCATAGTGCTAAAATATTACAAAGCTGTGATAATTTAACAGCCATTTGTGTATCACTATCTTGACACTATCTAAGGAGAAAAGCAAGAGTAAAGGAAAGAGTTCTATGACTCCCCAGGCCTTCTAGGTGGTAACCCCCAACCTGGCTTGGCAAGGATCTTGAGACTATAAATAAATCCTGTGAGAACGCCTGTACTGATGATATAGTCTAACTAGATTCCCTTCTTGGATGTCACAGGCTTGTGCAAGATGAGGCAGACTCAAAGCTATGCTGAGCTTCTTTCTGCTGCTGAGAGACTCGACTTAGTATCCAGAGCGGAAGCAGGGGAGGGACCAGGTCCCAGTGCTTCTAGGGAAGACAGGGCTCCTAGAATAGTGTGAAGCTGAGACACAGCCAAGGGATTAAGCAGCAGCACTCTGAGGGGGTGGCAGATGCTTATCCGCCATATTTGCCAGTCATCACCTGAGGTATTTCCATTTCCCTCTTTTCTCTGCCCACATCTCTCTTTCACTGGCTGATTTTTCATTTTCCATATTTTTTCCTCTTGGTTAACAACTGGGATTTGCAATGTGAAGTTTCAGTCAGGAGTTTTGAAATGGAAATGAGTTTAGGTAATTTGAAATTGGTATCAAGGGAAAGGAATTTTAAGAACTGTATGAGTTAACCAAAGCCAAGGATGTTTGATCTTCACTGACCTCTACTCCTGGCCCGACTCCTTTCCAACAGAGTTAAGCAGTTGTGATAGAAGCTGTCTTCCAGGGATGTGAGGAGCAAAGGTGAACTCAGAGAGGTGAGTCGAGGGGAAAGTAACCAGTCTCCCTTCTGTCCACAGGCTGTGCATAATTCATGGCCCAGAGATTATATACAATCTCTTATTCATGAACCTTTAAACAGATGGCTTATTACTTTTGGTCAGTTGAAAGGAGGTGGCTTCCTCTGCATTTGTGCCTCCCTCTCTCAGAGCCAAGGACACAATGAAAGGCTCTGATGCTCCCCAGCCTTTACAAAAACGTCCTCAGTTCCTTCCAACTCCTTAGCTCAGAGCCCTTGCTTAGCACTGCTTATGCACTTTGGAAAGGACTGGAAGACTCCACTCTTGACAGGAACAAATGCTGGTGCTCTCCTACCTTGAGTGGGAGGAGGAGAGCAGGAGTGAGCAGTGAAGAGGGGAACAGAGAAGGGCACTGCCCTGGAATCTGTTTCTTTTCTCCCTTTTGGTAGTTGAAATTAAATGAAAACTGAGCTAGGGGCCTACATTCAGTAGGTTTTAGTTCTCTTTCTCCTCTAAGCCCTGTTTCTCCCGTGTCTGGTCCACACCAGAAGATGGCTCAAGTGTCTGGCATCTTGAGATAAATCCTTATTGCTATTGAAAGGAAGAGCTTGGAGAAGCTCTGGTGTGTCCCTGCTCCTCAAGCAGCCAGAGCAGGAGAAGCAACCTGGGGATGAGTGGCGTTGCAGGAAAGCAGACTGGATGCAAAGTACGTGTGAGAGTCCCGGTCCTGGGGAGGAGCTCGCTCCTGCAGGGGCCCACCCAGTGTCCAGTCAGAGGACACAGAAACCCTCCTGCCTTCCCACCCCAATACCTCACAAAGCCAGCAACATCCTCGCACCACCGTTTGGATCTCATTCACTCCCCTGACCTCCCCTGCTGAAGGGCCCACAAGTATGTTTGCACCAGGCCTCTGCTTGCATGCACGAGGAAAAGCTAAAAATGCACTGTTCCTGCCTTAGCAGCTTAGTATATTTTCATCTGTGATTTTCCAGTTGAGGCTGTTTTCAGGAATGCTTGGGAGGCTGCTGACACTGGCTAGCAGAGGACCTGTTTCCTCTTCCAGCTTTAGCTCCTGCGTGTGCCCTCAGCACTGTGTGCCACAGTGCATCCCACTTGCCAGTCCTGGGAAGTCTTTGATGAACTGGCAGTGTATCCCTCCAGCCCCAGGGACTCACTTTTGTTTCTTTGTCAGCGGAGTTTGTTCTTTCTCCTTCTCTCTCTTTCTTGCTTTCACTTAAAAAAAAAAAAAGAACACTGGCCAAAAGCACTGTAAATGAGTGAGGCAGTGAGGATCTGGAGTGTGGACTTCCGTGCCTAGTGAGTAACGATGGAATTAAAAAGCTCGTGCAAGTAGCTGCCCAGGAACCCCAGCAGGGACAGAGTCATGGGAAGTGGGATCACAGGGGTGCGCAGTGCGGAGCCCACTCTGAGCTCCCAGTTACTCCTCTTTCTTGCCTTCTTATCCAGCTCCCTGGGGCTACAGGAACTGGGATGAATGAGCCTTTCACAGAATGAAAAGCCGAGAAAGCCACACAATGGCACGCAGCTCCTAGATGGCAGCCCGGGGAGGGTAATTAAGTGATGAAGGCAGCAGAGCTGTACTTAACTCCTCTCTCCCCACTGTCTGGAGATGAAAAGGGAGTCAGTTCCAGGCCTCAGGGTCCCCATAACTTTGTAGACCATGCCCATTTCCTGGTTCATCTGCCCTGCTTTGCGGCCAGCCAAGTGAAAAGCAATCTCTGTGAGCTTGCCCATTGCTAAGCCACGGGAGCTGCATCTGCTGGGGTCCCTTTCCCTGTGCTGCAGCAGTGCCTAATGTGTAGAAACAGCCCCAAATGAAGAACCAGAGGTCCCCAATACCAGTCTTGACTCGGCTTACCTCTGTCTCAGACTTGATTTCCCTTCGGTAGTTCTCCCACTGCAGGGCTGCTGAAAGAATCGTCACATTATTATATGTTTTATAAACTGGAAGAGGTGCTGTCATTGTGCTATAACTGTTCTAACTGCTGAACATTTCAAAGACAAGCAGACTAGAAATGGTGAGATCAGGAGAGATGTCCAGGTGGAAGAGAGGGGAGTTGATTGATCATATCTTGATGAAATCCTGATTTCACGTAATATCCAGCTATGCCTGCCACCTATTTTGTTCCTCAGTACTAGGGATCAAACCCATGGGTACCTGGCCATGGGGCTGCATCCCCACTGGCTTCTCTGCATCTCAGCTGTCAGATTCCAGTGAGACTGCATCTGGGGTCTCCCATGCTTCCAGCCAGCCTGATGGAGATCTGGAGATATCTTTACCTCAATGATTCTGTAAGCCAATTCCTTTTTAAAAATTATTATGTCCTATTGGTTCTGTTTCTCTGGAGAATTTTGAGTAATACAGGGACCTTGGAGGTGTAATTAGTTACAATAAGAGAAGGACGCACTAAATAGAGTTGAGCCCTGCTCCAATGCCTAGTGTCTTTATGAGAAAAGGAACAACACATAGGGTCTGGATAGAAGGTCACATAATGACAGAGGCAGACTGGAAAATGAAGCTATAGCAGGAAAAGCCATGCCAAGGGCAGCCAACAATCTCCAGACTCTGAGAGAGACCTGCGAAGCAGATGGCCCCTGAGTCTCCAGAAGAGACCAATCTCATGGATGCTTGAACTCAGACTTCTGGTCTCTAGCACAGTGAGTGAATAAATTCCTGTCACTCACTGAGATCCGTCTTAGTGCAGTAAGGATCACCAGCAGAAGAACTCTGAGCAAGAAAACCTGGTAAGGATGTGGGGAGAAGGAGCCCTTCTGTGCTGCTGGTGGGGATGGAAACCGATGCTAGAAATTCCATTTACCCCCGCTAGTCCTCATCTGGATTTCTCCCCTCAGGGTTGAAGTCGTCATGTTCTGGTGAACCATGGATGCACATGCGTACATCAGCACAGGGCGTGGTAGCAAAGTTATAAAAGTGGCCCAAATGCACGTGAGCAGATGAGTGGGTGAAGCATGGCAATGCTGCTCAGCCACTGGGAAGGATGAACCGGACTCATTTGGAGGAGAATGGGTGGATCGTAAGACCATAATTGTAAATGGCATAAATCAGGTGTGGAAGGTTACATAGCATTTTATCTGTTCTTTTCTAGTAGAAAAGACACAATAATTTAGACAGTAAATAAATGGAATGGTAGGTACCAAGGGGTAGACAGGTAATGAGAAAGGGATCTTGGGAAGGAAGGAGAATGAAGGGAAGATGGGGAAAATGGAGCAACGAATCAAGATTCCAGATGTCCATGTGTCAGTTCCCCAAAATGAATATGGTTATGTACTACAAGCCTGTACCAAAGGAAAGAAATATGTTTCTGTTGTTTTAAAACACCCAGTCTGTCACACTTAGTCATGAGGCCCTGAAAAACTGCTGTAGCTTCCTGATAATCATCCTGCTTCCCTCTGACTAATTGCTCTTTGCTCTCTGCTGTTGCCTAACCCAGGATAGGGTGCTGACCCTCAGTATATTCACGTTGGAGACATTACCTCTTGTCCAGGGGTCGGGCTGAGGCCTCCTATCCTCACCAGACAATGTCTTCTCTGCTCCCAGAGGCCTCTTTGCCTCTGTCTCAAGAGGCTGTGGAGCACGTCACACCGGTGGTCTCCAGCGCATAGTCAGAGGCTTTCCGTTCTTTTTCCAGGTGGTCACAGACTTCACCTGGTGATGCTGTCCTCCATCTGGCTAAAGCAGTCAGCTACCTGGCCACCGCAGGATCTGTCTACCCCTTGTCCTGTGTTGGAATAGGCTCTATTCAGCTCTGATTTCAGTCTACCCCATACCCCATCGTGGTGGGCTGACACTATATGCCTGATGGTGCTTCCATGTGAGGCAGGAAGTCAGGATTTGCAGTCTCTGAAATGTCATTCACCTAGAAAGTGCTGCTGGACTTATGGCTTCTGTTTTCTTCTCTTTTATACAGGGAGTAGACCCCATCTCTGTTTGGCACCCAGCACCATTTGGATTTTAATGTGCCAGCACAGAATCTATTTTGCTCTAGGAAGGTTCTTTTGTTCTTCATCCTTTTGACTTTCTTCCTTTTTATTTCTTCTAAAAGTGAAAACAGAGGAATTTTAAATGAGCCAAACCTTTGCTTCCAAAGATGGTCTTACCTATACCTTGATGAGTAATTGGCAACATCAGAATACTGCCTGAACACATATTTTCTGGCCCCATTCCACTGCACACAGTCAAAAAACTGAGATCTCCAAAATCAGAGTGATAATATACATTGTCTTTGTAAAGTTAAAAAAAAACAAAGATTATGTTATATTATATATACACATGCACACACACACACACACACACACACACACATATGGAGGTGGAGAGACAGACTAATCAATCATAGTTAGGAAGAGTCACCGTATGACAAGCAGCAGCTCTTACCAGCTGGTTGAGCAGATACCACAAACACCAATGAAGGATAAATGGAGGAAACCATGCAACATCCTCTCTGCCACCTTTTTAGAGGAAAGAAACTACCTTTTTCTTGGTGATGTGACCGCAGATGTGGCTTGGTATTCATGGAGGTTCATCTTGTTTTGAGTTGTTCATCAAACATAACATTTTAGAGGTGGAGGTCTTGTTGCCTCGATGGTGACAAAATGGAGGCACAAACTATGAAGAATGGGCATGCATGTGGAAAGAGAAACACAGTGCTGAACCGAGCTCGCCAATCTCTTCTTCTTCTGTCCTCTTAGATAATGCTCTTTATTCCCCGAATGTGGTGCAAAGTGTTGGGACGAGTGGAATGAGGATTGCTGGCAACTGTCCTAAGCTTCCAGTGACACAGCCAATACCATCAGAATGCTTCCGGCCCGCCCTGAGTTTCTGCAGGCTACTGCTCCCCCACGGCCTCAGAGGTGCTTCTGCTCTGGGCAGTCGGTCTCTGGCATTTGGTCAGAGGCTGCTCTCAGGTTCCAGAATTTGACTTTTATGTGGGTGCAGAGATCTGGAAGTTCTTGGGCAATTGTGTCCTTCAGGAGACAGTGTTTAGTGATGGATGAATGTGAAGGCATTAAGAACCCAGGTGCCCTCTCCTAGTATTGGACAACCCAAGCTTTGACACTGATTCTTCAGCGTGTTCTTGCTGGATCGAGTGAGCTGTATTCCCTGAAGTTGGTTTCTCTCTTATCCTTGCTCCGCTTCTTCCATGTGTCCCTTTGCCTGTGTCCCCAGCCTGTTCTCCCTGGTAGCACTGAGAAATATATACACTTCCACACTCATCATCAGCCTAGGCTTTGTTGCTATGGACTAGAACTGAAAACATATGAAGTATCTCATTTATCTTATATCCTCTAAAATCTTAGTTATTTGTTTATGTATTTGGTACAGGGTATCCTTATGAAGCTTGGACTTGTAATGATCCTCCTACCTCAGCCTCCTCAGCTCTGGGATTACAGGTGTGCACCACCATGTCTTGTTTCAGTGGCCAGCAAAGTAAGCCCGGGGCTCTAGAACATGAGTCCTTGCACTTGCCATACAGGTGCTTAGACCATCAAGCTAGCTCCCTAGCCCCACAGCGTCTCATTTAATGTTTCCAAAATATCTAGGAAATAGGTTTTTTTTCTTTTTAGAAGAAGAAAACAAAAAAGAAAGAGAAACTTCAGAGTGAGGAAGCTGCCTCCTGTCCAGCCTCCCTGACAGCCAGACCTACAGTCTTGGCCACCAGGGTGTTGAGTTTAGATCCCTGTCCTCCAGCACTGGACTGAGATTTCAGATGCAGCAATCCGGCCAGCCTGCTCATCTGTCTGAGTATTTGGGGCCAGCACTCCCAGGACTTTTCATGTAATTCCGTATATCCACTAAGAAACTTTTCCAGAAGTCTTTGTATCTCTCTTCTTGAGTCTATAGTTCGGAAATCCTAAAGATCATTGTCCCTGGTGACCACGGTTGAATGAATCAGATTCTAAATGGATAGTGACAATCTGCATTATGCTCAAACCTTGAGCTTACATACCTAATTCTAATCCCTTATGCCCTTTCTATGCAATGTATGGCCCACAGATTAGCCACAATTGTGACACCCAGCAGCATGTTAGAGATGCAAGATCTGAGACCCTACCTAGACCTACTGAATTAGAATCTGTCTTCTGACAAGAAGCCATACTAGATACAGCAGCTATAGATGTGGAGCCCAAGTGGAGCAGTGATTTTGCCACACTCCCATGAAGTCAGCCATCCAGATTCCAAGCCAGAGTGCCCTCCCCTAGTTCCTGGACTGCATGCCCATTCCTTCAATTTCTTACTTTCTTTGAGCTAACACATCTTGCCTTTGTCTCACATCAATTTTCTTCTGCATCAGTTTCCAGTGCTTTTGCCTGAACTGGAGTAGACTTGTAATGATCCTCCCATCTCAGCCTCCTCAGCTCTGGGATTACAGGTGTGCACGTAATCTTGGGAGGGGGATGGGGAGGAGACAGTGGCAGTTTGCCAGATACAGAAACAGATGAACTATCCATCCTCTGGAATGGAAGACACAGCCTGCATGACAGGCAGGAGAAGGATGCTGTGACCCACCCTGAATTCCAGCTAGAGTGAGCTATACCTGATGAAGGCACATGCTCTGAGCCCAGAACCTGAAGCAAGTGTGTCCTAATAAAAAGTTATTTGTGTGATGCCATTCCTTGCTGCTGGCCATATTGAAGGCAAGAGCACCACATCCAGCTGTTCTTGATGAGAGTTCCCAACAAGTCACCTAGTTAGAAGCACAAACCTTCCCTTCAGGGAAGGGAGAGAAATGTGTGGGAAAAAAGGAGGAAGCTGTTCCATAGGTTTATTTTGAAATCTTTGTAGACAGTTTTATTACAATGCCTTCCAGCCATAATAGGGCTGTGAATGATGTTTGCTGAGTGAAGAAATAATTTGGTGAATTTGCTAGTTCAATATGCAGGGCGCAAGCTACTTCCACCACAAGGGGACCTGGGGTGTAGGAGTTATTTCAGAGGATGCCTATAGAAAAATATAGTGGGCATGACTTTCTGTAGCAACAGCCCCTAGAACACAAGGAGAAATCCAGCAAGGTTTTTCTTGCCACTCCTTCAGTATTTCCTTGGTTTATAGGATATTCTTCTTAAGTCCTTATTTTGGCCTTTAACTGATGAAAGAGATAAATTTCCACTCTATATCAAAGGAAGGATTAAAAACCATAGACAAATCACAGAGTGAGTAGCCTGGCTGGCTTGCACAATGCACTGCATATGCCCTCTGATGTTATTGCCCAGGACAAGGCTCAATCAAACACTTTCTATAAAGGGTCAGAAAGTAAGTAATTAGGTTTCTATGAGCCATATGGTCTCTGCTGAAACTCCTCAGCACTGCCATTCAAGAGTGAAAGTGGGGGTGGCCATATGGAAAAGAATGAGAGTGGCCATGGTCCGGTAAAACTGTGCAAAATAAAGGTAGAAGATGACTCTTACTTGCATCCTGGTCTAGAGAGACTTTGAGGCCCTCTCCCTCACTCCTGGTTCAAGGCCCCTCTCTTCCTCAGGAACACAATATTTTTTTCATTAGGTTCTGCATCTGTTGCTGTCACTCTCCATTGCTCCACGGCAGGACAAACTCAGTGTTGCACACATCACCACCTGCCCCATGAGCTGAGCGCCTTCTAGTTCACAAAGCTCTGTGTGTTCTGCCCTCTCCTCCGCCTCCTCATTCCCTGCCTTCAGCTCCTGCCTGTCCTTGCCACACTGACTTTCTCTGCCCTTTCAATGTCCCCACTCCTTTCTTTCCTTCTGCTCTCTTCTTTGCCCAGATAACCCTTCCCTCCGGGAAGTTTTAGATTTGATACTGTGTCCCCAACTGGCACCAAATCCTATCAGATCTTCCTTTGGATAAAAAACAAACAGACAGACAAACAAACAAACAAACAACTTTGCACAGTTTGTAAAGAGGAGTATACTTCACCATTTGTGTGCTGTCTGTCTCCACCAGCAAGAGGCTTTTTATGGCAGCAGAGATGATGCAGTTTGTCACCATGTCCTCAGTGTCTCAGGCAGAGTATGCAGCATGGGAAGAGGGCTCAGACTTCAGGAAATGTGGAGATGAAGTGATCATTTGTAGGAGAAAAGAGACTTTTTGTGCAGAAATGGAGCTGAGTTCATGGTCAACACTAGAAGGATTACATACTTGCATTGGGAAATGAATGAATCCACAGGGGCGTGTTGTGGCTTGTGTCTAGCTGTCCCCCAAAGCCTCATGGCATCATGGAACAGCAGGCTTCTCGGCTTTGTGGTTAATGCATGGTCCAGTGCTGGGATTATGGGTCTCAGTGCTACACCAGCCTGGCATGGGTAGCCTGAATGCAGTATAAGAAATGGAGGAAGGCTGCTTGCTGCCGTCACTCTTCCTTTTTTGCTCTTGTTGTTTTTCTGTTTTCTGCCACCATGGACAGCTTCTACCTGCCTGTGCCACTCTGCCTTGGAGCCAGCCAAGCATGGACTGAAACCTCTGCAAATTGAGCTAAATAAACCTTTCCTTCTTAATTCTGGGCATTGGGTGTCTTGTGCCAGCAATGAGAGAAAAGCAGCCGAGCCAGGGAGGCAAGTGAAGATAGCGGTGGGCCTGGCTGAGAATGAAGGCTTCAGTGCAGCGGGAGGACATTTCAGCACTGCAGACAGTGCTTCTGCTTTTCCATAGCTCATGTGTTGAGATCCTAATCTCCAAGGTGGTAGTAGCAGAAGCTGGGCCCACTGGACCAAGAGGGAGCCTTCCTGAATAAAATGCCAGCAGGCTCCTCTGTCTTCTGTCCCCACCCTTTAGGATGCAATAGGATGACCAGAAGGAGGAGCTTTTGCAAGAGTTCAGCCATGCTGGTGCCATGGCCTCAGCCTTCTAGCCTTTAGAGCTATCAGCAGTGCTTACAGCACCAGCTCCCCATGTATTCTGGGATAGCAGCCTGCAATGATGAAGATGGTGTGAGAATGAAGGACTCCTGAGGGCAGAGAGCAGATTACTTTATTTCCTTTTGCATCAGAACAAGGCAGGGGATTCAGAATACTCCCAAATAAATTCAGCAAATGGACTGATTCAAGGATGTAAGCTTAGAGAGAGTTTAGAGGGTTCCAGTGTAGTTGAAGGTTCATGAACAAAGACATGAGGAGCTGGGGACATACTGCTTGGCTACGGGCTCAGGAGACTGGAAAGTCAGAGGTGGTTCAGGGCAGGGTAAAGGATTCTTCAGGAATAGGGTCAATGGAGATAAAGGCCTTGGGTTATTGGGGATGGTAGAAAATGGCATAGAAGAGATAACAAAGTTTGGCCCATCATTCCTCCTTTGTTTTTCCTTTTTAGAAATGTAGTCCTAAAACTTTACTTTATGGGAACATAAATTCTTTGCTATTACCTGTATTTCCCAGTCTCCTTTGCTGCTAGATATACTCATATTTCAAAGTTTTGAACAAGATAGTATAAATGGAGGTTATGTGTGCAGCGTGTGAACGCAGACTGTGTAATGTAACAGCTTTTCTTCTACT
The DNA here is from genome assembly GCA_004027165.1 of Ctenomys sociabilis. Taxonomy (NCBI): domain Eukaryota; kingdom Metazoa; phylum Chordata; class Mammalia; order Rodentia; family Ctenomyidae; genus Ctenomys; species Ctenomys sociabilis. The sequence continues at coordinate 32,599 of PVKA01011806.1, read as the reverse complement.
CTTTCCTTGTTTTGCTCCTCTGCTGGAGATGTGCTGACATGTGGAGTTGCAACCTCGGATAGAGTTATGATCATGACCTTAGATGGAGTTTTGATTCTAGGTAGAGTTGAGACTGGGTGCTAATGTAAAGGCCCCTTATTGGTGATATCAGTGCTGAGCAAGCAGTCAGGTCCCTGTAGGATGTCATGCAGTAGAACTGCCTGTCCAACCTGTAGTATTGGTATTGTCAGCTGGTATGTCACTGTCACACAACACCTGGCACTCACAGCCTAGTACAGGGCAAGGCTAACTTGCCTCATAGTTCAGGGGATTCAGACCATGGCTCACTGGCTGAGTGCAGCAGGTCTTTACCCTATACATCCACTAAAATGGGTTCCCTTGTGGATGACTCAACTCCTAAGTGGAAGTAGAAGCACCAACATTGGGCCAAAGTTCTGAAAAACCAGCAAAAGAGAATTCTTCAGTGACTGTGACACATGACTGCCTTGTATTTCTGGATTATTCTGTAATGTGTATCTCTTATCTGCTCATCTGGAATTTGGGCCTCTTGAAAAGACACCCAAGTCATATTTTTCTTCATGTGTTTTGTATCATGGCATCCAGTGTTCTGAACGTGATGCACTCCTGGAAAAAAAAGTTTGATTGAATAATTTATGCCAAGTTATTTACATGTGTCATGAATGCTTCCTTGTTTCTGTTACCAATCCCATTTCCCTTTTAACCATACTGCCTTGAATGGTAACCTCAACAGCAGTGAAACAACCAGCCAGGAATTTCTATAGGAGTCTCCTATAGGTTAAAAGCCAAACTACACTGTGAGCATGAATTTGAAAAGCAAGAACTACCAAGGAAATATAAAAGGGTTGAAGTTTCTATGATGACTTCTTCTCCATATTTCTCTCTTTGTGAGAAAGAAGAGATACTATCAGAGCAGGTGAGAGGAGACACAGAAACCACGAGGGAGAAAGACAGCAACCAAGAGGCGGGCAACGAAACAGCATGTTCCAATTCGCTGAGCTGTCAATCCAAAACCTTTCACCCTGCATCACATTCTCTTCCAATTTTCCCTCTTAAATTGCAATCCCAAACACACTGCAGATGTGATATCATTTTCTCTGATAACTGGACCCTCTCAGTTAATGACTTTCCTTCCTTCCAGCAGGGAAACAATTTCATTTTGCTTAATGTAATAATCTATTGTAGTCCTTTCTGTTCTCCACTCTGACCTGAGGCCTGGCTTCGCAAGAGCTCAGCCTCTGCTAGCCAGCTCCAAGTGGGGATGTTATGATTGCGTTACTCTCCCTTGTGAATGTGGAGTATCTGTCTACCCCAGCCCAGTCAGTGACCCTTCACTGACCATAACCAGAGATGGCCAGGAATATGAGCAATATGTTCTGTGAGAGAGAAATGCCAGAATCACGGATATCTTCTGCTTTAACATGGGACACCCAAATGTAAGTTCTCGGATCCAGGGACAGAGCCTGTGACATGTGAGTAGCTTGGTACTGCCATTTACATTTCCCCGAGCCACAAGTGGGCCCTGAGACTCCTTGCCCTTGTGACCTGAACTTTCACCCAGAGCAAGTTTAGAACAGGTGTGGAATGGTAATTTTTCACCCAGCAGCACTGGGACACTGCCGATCTTTGCTCCAGGGAAGGCGCAACTTCTAGAAGTCTTGCTGGGGTTCCTTGGAGGAGCTTCCTGCAGCCGGAGGCCCTTGCTCTGCTGAGTAAGGCAGAGGCTTGGAGGCTTTGCTGGCACAATTGACAAATGGGAGCAAGGCTAATTTAGTGTCGTTTGTTTCCCATTTCCAAACTCTCATTAAAATAATCTGCTCTGATTGTCTGGGGAAGTGATTTTTTGCGCTTCCTTTCACTTCACTGTATCAGTACAATTTTACAGGCTGCAGATTTCCATGTGGAGGGTCCAGACAGCTCTATGGAGAGATGGGGGGAAGGGAGAGGGGCTTGTGAATTGCTGGGAGCACAGCCAGACCTCTTGGCAGCTAGTGAGGTGGGAATCCCAGACCTTCCGCTCCCCTGGACCAGGTTGCTGAAAAGCCCGGATTCTTTCTATTGAGGGAGTTCAACTCACTGGGAAGTACTTTGCTTGCAGAGAGAAAATGAAAAGACTCTTGTTCCTAGGTAGTATATTGGAAAAGGGGTCTTTAGAAAGGAAATTAAGAAGCCCCAAATTGAATTCAGAACTTCAGTTCTGCATGTATGATAAGGTGCACATTAGGATGATGAGACCAAAAGTGTCCTTGCATTCGCCTCGCACTGAGCCCTGCTGTGCAGTAGGCAGCCTGCAGGGTGCTGAGGACAGAGAAGCAATGAGCAGAACACAGGTCCATGCTACTCAGAATGCTACCCATTGCAGCTGGGGTTCCTCATACTTTCCTTGTGTGTCCTGTTCATGCCCTGCAGTCTTGGTCTCTACTCAGGCCTTTGGCCCTCTTCATTTCCTAGCATCTCAGCAAGAAATTCTCTGGTTTTGACTCTGGGGTTGCAGATGAAGTCTCTGATACCTGCTTTCAGCTGGAGTCATGCAAGGCTGGGCTCAGCTCCAATGGTACAGTGCTGGCCCCTGAGTAGCATTGGAGAGGCAGAATGCGCATGAGTGTACAGATCATTGAAACTGTCAGGAAGCCCAGGCCTGAAACCGAACCTGCAGCTCCTTCTCGCACTTCGTCTCTCTCGGACTGTTTGGTTGGCTCTGGACCACTTCTCTTGGCCAGAGATGTAGCAGAACCAGCAAAGTCCTGCCCTCACCAGTGTACAGGGCCACACCAGCCAGCTGCCCTCTCCAGTGTACAGGGCCACACCAGCCAGCTGCCCTCGCCAGTGTACAGGGCCACACCAGCCAGCAGCCTCCATCACTGACTCCTATTTCAACCCAGTGTCTCTGATACTTTCTTGATACTAGGACAAAAACCCTGACAGCCATAATTAATGGAGAAGTTTATTTTAGTTCCCAGGTTGTAGAGGTTTCAGTCTATTATCAGCTGGGAGAGTAGCATGGTAACGGGGCATGACAGAGGAGAAACAGTCCATAGCAAGGAAACAGGAAGCAGCAAAGCTGCCTTTCACCTTTCCCTTTATGTTCCATTCAGGCTACAGGCCTCCTGGTTGGAATAGCCACACACACGTTGGGCCTTTCATTATCCACACCTACAATGATGCTAAGGCAATTTCATCACACATCCTTAACCCAGTATCACATATTGTAGATTCAACCACCACCAGCAAGCCCCACCTATGGATTAGGTGGACGAGGCTCAGGGGCACATGTAGATGCAAGCTGTACTACTCAGTTCTATGTTCCTGGTTTGTATAACAAAACTAAGCTATTATGCTTTGTCGACTTTTTTTCTATTGTTTATTGCAGTTCATTATCCTGATACTTATTAGGCCACTTTTACTTATTTATATCAGTATAAATTTTCTAGCTGCTATGTGCTAGACTGCATGGAGGTCAGTCAAAACTTCAAAGTCAACAAGGCACAGCCCTTGTCTTCTCAGAAACAACCAAAACACAAAATCAAATGACGCATGTTGCCATCAGTTTCTTACCATGCCAGGAAAGCCCTTTATGTACAGGATAGAGAATGAATGAGCCTTTCTCTCCCAACATCTTTGCTTTTTTTTTTTTTTTTTTTTTTTCAGAACCAGGGATTGAACTCAGGCCCTTGCGCTTGCCAGGAAAGTGCTTATTCTACTGAACCATCTCCCTACCTCTCTCCCAACATCTTTTATCTTCATTCTGTTCTCTGAACTTCACTGCTTGCCTCTGTCTCCTTCCTTCCTTTCTCCCCTTATCTCCTGAAGTAGAGGTATTTCTCACACTCACCTGTAGCTGCACAATCATCATATTTCTACAGTTAACATATTGTCTCAGGGAAGATTTTAATTGGCTGAAGTTTTGATTACCAAAACAACTGGCTAATGAACTGTCTGGTAGCACATGCAATATCTATGAATTAAATGGCCATATACTAAGAAGTCTAGCTTCCTTCCCAAAATAGTGTGGGAACCACATTTTTCTACAGGGAATTGGATGATGGCTCTCCAGGAGGGCGGGAAAGGGAGACACCACTCCTCCCAGGACAAGTATGTATTTGTGTCAAAAGGAGAAAAGAACAGCCATGGCAAATGGACAGGGAAACCTGACGATCGTGTCCTCTGCTCTTCTCTCCAGCGCTCCTTATACTCTGCATCACAGGATGCAAGAATGTTTATCAGAAATATTTAGGTCAGAAAAAGAATGGGTTTTTCCCCTGAATTTAAGCAAATTTTGTTGTAATTAGCTATGGCCATCAGATGAGAATTTTTGGACATTTACAATACGGAGAAAGAGTATTTGTGTGTATGGTAAGACTGCAGTTGACAATGAGTTTATTTCCAAGGTGACATGAGTCACCGTGGCTGCAGGTCCAAGGCTTACTTCTGGGGTACAGCAGGTCACTGAGTGTCACGGTAGAAATATTCATGCAAGACATAGGTGCGATGCCAAGGGTTCACACTCACTTTCTGCACAGCAATCTCAGGAAACAAAAGTTCCAGCTTCAGACCACCATCACCCCGTGAGTGTTTGTTTGAGCATCCATGGACAACTGAGTGATGAAATCAGTAGCTTTCCCCACCTGCCACCTGTAACCTCACAAGAAATATCCCAAGGTGAAGTCAGGCACTGAGAGACACTATCACTGCCACCAAGTCAGAGGGATGCTGAGTGGTTCCTGTGGATAATACTTCGTTTTGTTTTTAGCTAAGTTTAAAAGCAATAGAAAGACAAATTAGAGACACGTGGTGCCAAAGTGGAGACCAAAATGCCAGCTTTATTATTTGTTGATAATTTCTTTTTTCAAAAAGTACCTTATCCATCCTAAGATTCACCTCAGGACCCAGAATGTAGGCAGTGGTAGAGTGCCTCCCTAACATGGAAGAAATCCTGGGTTCAGTCTCCAGGATCCTATGGACAGAGAACCCTCAGGGAAGACCTGGGCCTTTGCCATAGAGGAGCTCTCTGTGGTTCACACGCCACAAACAGATGGAGGCCACAGTAAGGGGTGCAGAAGGGAAGTGGGGAGTACTGTGCTACTGATGTCACTCCAGACAGGAGGGTCCATCTTGAAAGTGATGGGTCAGCATTCTTTTCTTATAACCTGTCCCTTCCCGTCTCTCCAATTTCCTTCCCCCTTTGAAAGAAATCAAAACCAGTCCCTCCTTAGAACTAGAACTTGTTCTAGGAAGTCCTGAGGGGTGCAGAAGTCAAAGTGGGGCCACTGAGAGAGCAGGTGTTCACTCAACCTCCTACCGGGGCAGTGTGCTGGGTAGGGAGCTTCCCTCAGCCTTGCTGTCTTCCCGGGCAAGTTCCTGGGTGGATAGGAATCAAAATACTTCCATGTTCCAAGGAAATCAAGTCATTGCTTTTCTTCTTCCATCTCACTGGGGTGTGTTCTGTGTGGGAGGTGATGGGGCTGAGAGGAGTGTACACAGCAAAGCGGAGCATTTGAGAGGGGGACCTCTAGGGTGCTAGTGGAGCATCGGGGCACATGGATGCCCTGAGCGGGAGGGAAGGACTGTGAGGGATGGCAGAGGAGCCAGTGAAGAGCTTCATAGTAGAAGACGTTAGGAAAATAACTAAATACACACAGACACACAGACACAGACACACACACACACACACACACACAAGGGCTGAAGAACCCACCTGAACAACCAGGACACTGGGGAACCAGGAAAAATCAGAGGAGTCATCCGGATCGCTCCCTTTGTGCTAAGAAGACTTTTGACTGTGTGTGGCTTTCAGAGTTGTCGTTTATTTGTTTCCAGCTTTGTTTTTTGTTTTCTCTAGGCAATGCTTGAAAAGAATATAAACCAAAAGGCACAAAATGTATTTGCCAACTGCCTTCAAACCATCTTGCAGGATAATTTCAACAAATTGCACAGTAAAAGTGTCTAATCTCTTCAGACTCTTTCATTTCTTCCCTCCCTCCCTCCTTTTCTCCTTCCCTCCTTCCCTCCCTCCCTCCCTTCTTTCCTTCCTTTCTGTTACTGTCTTTCTATACACACACAGACACACACACACACACACACACAAAACAGCAGACAACTGTGATGTCCCTTTGTCTCAGCAGAACAACCTGTTGCCCAGTAAATTCCTTCCTTCCTGTCCCGGCAAATCTCTCTCCAATTCCTAAAGTTTTGTATGCTTTGTGTAACTGGTGGCAGTGTCCATCAAGGTATGAAGTTTCTTTAACAGAATTCTTGGAGTTCATACACACCAGTCATCAGAGAACTGCCTCAGGAACCGAATGGAATGAGGCCTCACTTTGATGGGTCAGATATATTTTCCATTTGGTTGGGGAGGATAATAAAGGATGTAACCAGAAAAGAATGGAGAGAGCCCAACCCTATTTCATTAAATCTCCATGAATATGCAAAAAAGGACTAATTGTCCTCTTCAAAAACTAATCATTCTGAATTTTACAAGTTGAATTATAAAACCTGACACACTTATTTTTCTCTATTATATTTGTAAGCATTACTCTTTCTGCAAAGAAAATCAAATCCTATTTTTATCAGCAGCCATCATCTCCGCATTTTGCTCTCGACCCTGTTCCTCCCCTCCCTTCTGCTGAATGCTGCCGCATTGCCATGTGTATTAATTGCCCTGTGAAATGCACTTGAAGTCATTAGAATTCCCCATTCAAGACTATTATCATGTGCCATTATGCCTTTGCATTATATTTATTTAAATGTGCCTCTTCTGAATTAGCTCATTTTTAACAGCTAGCCATGCCTGAAATATTGTTCCCATCCAAGCTGCTCTCATATCATTTTTCTCCCCTCTTCGGAAGAGATGTCTGAGCCCCAGGTCCTCTCCTGACAGGGCAGCTTTGTTAGGCAGCAGAAGCTGCTTTTGTGGCCTAGGCTTCCTTGAGGAGGAATTGCAGGCTCCAGCTGTTTCTGTAGTGGGACTCTCAGGGCTCCATTTCTGGGTGCGTCCTCCCACGAGCAGATCATCTGCTCCTGTTGTGCAAGGTTGTCTTTATTCTAGGGCCCTGACTGCAAGAGAGAGAAGTCGAATCAAGTTTCTGGTATGGTCCTTTTGCTTTGAACCCTCCAACAGCGATGCCTGCCCAATGCCCCATCCGGTGTCCCCTGCCTTGGGAAGACGAATGACTAAATGTCCCCACAAATCCCTTCCAAACTTGGCCTTCCTAGGGCAGCTAAGAAACTTCTGATGGAACTTTTTCAAAGTGGAAACTTCTCTCCATGTTTAGTCTTATGAAGACTAAACAGATAGCTCTGTTTAGCACACTGTCCTTTCTATTTTCCTTTGTCCACTGGAGAATGACTTCCAGTCCCATCTTCTTTCAACTCAGCAGAAAGCCCACTTTATTTGAGAACTAAGCTTAGATTTTATTATTCTTATAAATTCATAGCCCTGATAAAATTGCACCGGGCTGTTCTCACTGCTAAGCTTGGGGCTGTCTATGCCACATGTGAACAAAAGCACCACAAGAGCAGTTTCATGGACTTCATACTATATCCTTATTATGCCATTTCATTTTGGAGAAAATTGAAATCAAAAGGCTTGACCAAGACTAACAACCTGGTGAGTATTTGGGAATGGATGTGAGATCAGGTTCATCCTGGATCCTTTTTTCTTTCCTGCCAGTGTAGAAATGCAATCATGTGTTGGCATAAAGCACTTGGAGAAGAAACTCAGCAAAGACATTGCGGACTCAGTGGGCCAGAATTCTGACCTGGAGTTGGAGAACTGCTCTCGATGTGAAGACCAAGAGAGGAAGTTTCACGCTTTATAAAACCAGGAGGCTCAGGCCTCAGCACTCTCAGGGCCTTCAAAGTCTTCAGCAAGATGCATTTTGGTGAAAGCTCCTAGGAAACACAAGAGATCCAAGTCTACAGAAATGCTTCTTTCCTTGCTCACTGCTGAATCTAAAGACCAGGAATGACATCTGATCCACAGCAAATCCTTTTGAAAGCCTTGGGGTCATGTGTGGCACTTTCACTGCTGAAGTTGAGGGAGGTGCTTAGCTGTTGTCTTCACTTGCAGAGCAATGCACTGGGTGCCCAGAGCCCTGAAAACTGAGGTCTAGCTGTCCATCTTCACAGCAGCCCTGCCTAAGCTGGCTTGAGCACCTTTCCCTGAAGTCCAGCAGGAGATGAGGCAGAGGTCCCAGCTCTGTGATCTCTCAGTACTGTTCAAACTAAGGAGGGGATGAGAGCAAACAGAAGAAAAAGGTGAAGAACACTGTGCATTTCAGGCCCCTTGATCCTAAGCTAACCTTTCCTAGTAGTCCAGACTTCTAACTTCAGAGAAGATGGGAAGTAACTAGAAATTAGAAGGTCAGGGAGCTGACTGGAATTCCTCAAGAGAAAGGGGCTAAGCACACAGTGTGAACACTGACACATGAGCTGGGTGTTAGGCTGAGCACCAGGTGGTGTCCCCAAGGGACTGTGTAGCAGAGGTAATGAGGTGGAGGGACACGGCGAGGTGAGTAGTATCTCCTCTCCTGAGGGCAGACAGCGGAGCCCTGCCTTCCTCTCCACTTCTTTGTCTTAGGGGATAATCCCAGAAGAGAAATCAGTACCTTTAGGGTCACACGGGTTATATTTAGCTTGATTGTCTCTCCTTTATTCTTTGATATTGAAGATCAAACCCAAAGATGTTCTACTGCTGAGCTCTCCCTATCCCCAGCCCTTCTTATTTTGTTTTGAGACAGATTTTCCTCAAGGAAGGCTGGGACTTGCAACCCCCCTGTCTCAGCTTCCCTCAGTGCTTGGCTAAGGAGCCATGTGCTACCATACCTGCATTTGACTTCCTCTTAAGTACAGGTCCCCAACCCCCTGGGTCATGGAGTTCTGGACCACAGCCTGCCAGAAAGCAGACCATGCCGCAGGAGGCCATCAGGAGGTGATTGAGGGAAGCTTCCAGTGCACCTTAGCCACTCCCCATGGCTCCCATTCCTGCCTCAGCTCCACCTGTGTCAGAGCAGCTGCACCTAGGAGAGCAAAGCCCATGGTGAACTTTTTGTTGCTCTGGATTATGAGCTCCTTTAATCACACTGAAAGCACCAACCTCACTGTTCATGGAAAAGTTGTCTTACATCAATTGTCTTCTGGTGCCTATGTCCAGGGACCTCTGCTCCTAAGGACTTGTCTGGTACAACCTGCAGCTCCTTTCCTGGGAGGAAGGAATATCCCTTCCCATCTCCACCAGACACCTCTGAAGAGCACAGGGCAGGCTGCAGAAATATTCACATGCTCCTTGGCTTGTGTCCCGTACAGCCCTCTCCCTTAGGAAAGGCCACCTCAGCCCACAGCCAACTCTCTGCTTCCAAGGCCTCTCTTCTACATAACAGTATGCACAGGAGCTTCCCCATAGGGGCAGCCTGAGGGCATCACAGGCAGCAAGGGCTGCTCTCCATGAGCCCAGCTCCTCTAGGACCTAGTGAGGTGGATGACAGACAGATGGGGCAAGGGTGAGAGCCAGCGAAGGGTGACAGGTACAGGTGTCCCCCCCCCCCCAGCTCCACAGGAGGATCCTGCACCTCTGTCTGAACAGTGGATAAGCCACACTGCTTTACTTAGTTTTCATTCTATTGTCAGGTAAACCTTTTCACTGACTCATTTTCTCTGAAGACTGCTGAGCATTTAAACTGAGCACTTGCGATGTGCCCAGCAAGTCCACATCGGGGTGCCATGCCACTTCATTTCTTCCTGCAAGCTCTCTGGGGTCACAGCCAGTACCCTCTTCCTGGCTCCTAGACACCCATCTCTCTCTCTTGTTGGAGGATCCTGCTAGCTGCCACTTTTGAATTTGTTCAAATACAGCCTCTTCTGATTCAAAACTGCTTATGTGAGCCAGCTCCAAATGTGGACCTAAAGTTCAGAGGCAAGGTGGGGGTGAGGACAGCACAAACCAGGGTCTTTTGAATCTAAAGTTCATGTGTTTCCGGGGGTCAGTGGGCAGCTGGTTTCCAGTGGGGTGTCTAGGCTAGAGGCCTGGCTTCCAGCTCCTTTTTCATTGCTTCCTGGCTGGGTGATTTTGTTCAAGAAAGCTAAATTATGAGTGATCATCTCATTTTTGAAATGGAGATAATGACTGTATCACTATTCACAGGGCTGCTGTGTGAATTAAAGTGTGATAATATTTGTAAAAGTGTTTTATACAACACTGCAAGCACGAGGCATATTATTCGTGCTGGCTGGAGGCAGATGTCTTGACAGGAAATCTCTGGAGGTTGCTCTCAATATAAACACTGTAGGATTCGCCTGGCCATGGCGTTGGGGCGGAGATTAATGTCTGCAGCTGCGAGCGCAGTAACCGCAGAAAGGTGTATGGGCAGGAGGATGTCATTCGCCATGATGACCACTAGATGGCACCGCCTTTAAAAATCTCTTCCCATTTCCAAGCATCGAATTCGTGAATGGGCTGACAGGGAGGAGAGGGACTGAAGTCAAGGTGAGGAAACGCAGCTTCCTCCTCCACAAGGGCAGAAGCCTTTATCGGAAGATCAGAAGGGACACCTGGGTAAAAGATTAGACTGCACACCTTTCTTATTTGTGCTCAGCACTCAGTAAAAATACGGTTCATTTCCTCGCTGTACGTAGAGCATCTACCCAGAACCCCTTTTGAGCCTTGAGTGACACCGAGAGAACCGCAAGCCTCCTGGAGAAGCAGGGCAGGAGAAGGAAGGTGCTTTCCAGGCGCCCTTTACTTTCCCACAACGGCACATGTCCCCGTCGCCCACTCAGCCCCCTTTCTTGGAGACAGCTCTGCCTCAGCCTCCTGTACAAGCCTCCGCATCTCCAGCCCAGACAAGCCCCGCAGCGGAAAGGTTACTGAGCCGGAACAGACTTCACTCAAAGTTGTGCAAAGGAGGCCAGAGGAGGCTGGGAAGGGGGCTGAGCTGGGAGTGGAGCGAAGATGTCTTCAGCCTGATCCTTGGGTCAGACGCGTCCCATCTCTCCCTGTATTTCCCTCTCCTGAGAAAAGTTTGAGTGGGAACGGTGAAAATCCCCTCCAGAGATCCCAGCCCTATGCAGTCACGCCCGCCCACCCCCAACCTCGGGTCAGCACTCAGCAGCCCCTCCTGCGCCTCAGGACGCTCACCCGGGAGCGCTGTCCATCTGTGAAGTGAGCGTCAGGTCCTCAGCCGTCCACAAGGACCGGCACCAGCTCCTGTCTTCCAGGGGTCCGCGTTCTTCTGCACTGTTCATGGTAGTCGGGGTGAAGACTCATTGCGCTCTTTCGTTCCTGAGAGCAGACACGAAGCGTCTTCTGCCTGTCTGTGGGTCCTGCTGAGTCACTGCGTTTGCCTCCTGACTCCTGTAAGGCAGCGCTCGCTCCTCCACCCATCCTTGCTCATCAATCTCTGCACTCTCTGGTCACTTTAGGAAACATAGTTGCCAGCTTTCTGCCATGAGACACAAGGACTACGTTGAGATAAAAGTCCCAGAATACTAGTGTTTAGCATAACATTGCTAACAACAACGGTAACAGCTAGTGTCCACTGAATGTCGAGGTGAGCACGGAGACTCACATCCGCTCCATTAACCGCTGCATGTAGGTGGCTAGAATAATGCTTGCGATGTGAGCGGTACTAGATAAGTATTTAGCAAGCAAATGACCACTCACCACAGCTTTGCTTTACAGAGCACTTGAGAAGAGTTATTTTTATTTTCATCCACTGAACTGGGAGAACTTATATTAAGAAAACAGAATTAACTTGTGAGGTTCCAGATCTCATACTGGCAGTGCCCGGATTCAGAGCAGCTTGTCTAAGGTCTGCCTTAGTCTTGAAGACACCTGATCATTTCTTTTTGATAGTCATCTGAGGCAGAGAATGTGTACTGATTTTGTGAACCTCTCTGGTAATTTTTTTCTTCAAAGAAGAGAGCAGGAAATGGTATTTACCCAAGATCCCAGATCTGGGGTGAAGAGGTCAGCCCTCCCCTTGCTGTGGAACGGATCAAGGAGCAGGCCTTGCTGCGCGAGTTTGGACACTAGGTGGCGAGCAGCAGATTAGCACAAATCTCTCTGAGGACTTGTACTAGGATTAAGGGAGGATTAAGCGCTTTGTCTGGGTCTCAAATTATGGAGCGTGAAAAGGGGACACAATAAAAGAGAAAGAGTTGTGGCCAGTGAGAGGGAGATTGGAAAGGGCCATGGGAAGAAGGCCCAGATGTGACTACTCTGGCTTCCCTGATGCCCGTATATTTTCCAAAGACATTTGTAGAACACGTTTTTGTGCCATTCCCTGATCTCAGTGGTGGGAATGCAGACGTGGACCCAGGAATCAGCCCTGCTCATCCAGCGGGCACAGGCACAGCCTGGGTGACAAGCAAACACCAACCTGCCCCCTAGTCCCACAAACCAAAGGGAAAGGGAGTTCTCTGAAGGGTTTGCAAAGGTCTACTCAAGCTTAACAACTGAGGTAAGAATTCAGTTCCTCTTTCTTAATTTCTCCAGGTATATTAAAGTAACTCCCATAAATTACATACATTTTGATTTTGTTCCACCTTTTCCCTTCTGTTTTGTAGTCCTTCCTAGGATGGGGAGATAGACCTGCATGGCACAGAAATGTGTAGACAAATCAAATATTCTGTGCCTTTTTGTCATTTGGGTTATCCTGCACTCATGGTCAACATTCTGCAGGAAACTGTAAACTTGGTGTTGAAAGAGACCTTAGAGATGATGGATTTTAAGTATGCTGTTTTACAAATAAGTCTACTGAAGCCTAGAATGGGAATGCGATGACTTTATGAAGGTCATGGTGTCAGTTTGAGTAATGGGCCTAGAGCTTGGGTCTTATATTACCTAATTCAGAATGGCACAAGTGCAGGATGCCCAGGGGAAGTCAAAGAGAAGGAGGAGACTTCAGGGACAGAAGCAATGGGAATGTCCTCAGACGTTCTCTGTGTGATTTGCCACAATGAAAACTGTTTTTCCATTAAAATAGGTAGTCAGTATTCCCATATGAAGAGAGGTTCACTTCCATCTAGCAGGCCTGAAAGACCCCAGGAGGATTAGCAGGCATGCACTGTTCCATCACCCCATGTCTAGGCCCTTACCCCACCTCCTGGAAGACCTTGGAGTTGCCAACACCTCCACAATTGAAGCTAGTCTTTGAAGCCCATGTCTAGAGATACTCCTTTAGCTCATGGATCAAGTCCAGCACCAAAGGACTGGCTCAGTGTCAGCAGCTGTTGCTAAATGACTTTGCTTCCCATTAGTGTGCTTTCTCTGATTTGTCCCCAGGCCCTATGAGTAATGTGAGTTCTGAGCTGTGTTTGCCAAATGTATGTAATTCTCCTTCTGTACCTTTCAGTGTAAGACCATATCAGCCTTAGAGTTAAGCATGGGCTGTTAGAGAAGAAAGAGATGCTCTTTGAACTTGGATGGATAAGACACATGAGCAGAGAAGCTATAAAAACTCAGGTGATTGTTATTGTACCATAACCCAGCCAACCTGACTGATTCAGCTGCTGAATTTTTCCCATTCTATAGAGCAGGATGCTGAGACTCTCAGAGGTATGATAAGCTGCTCAAGTTCACGCCTCTTGTGATAACAGAGCAAGGGTTTAACCTTAAACCCTGGTGTGCTTGGTTTTGAAGGTTGTGATCTTTTTATGAGAGTGGAGTCTGCTGATCCAGCCTGGGCCTCAGTTGCCCTCTGGCTTCTCGCTCCAAGGTTTCCAGTGGTATGTACTCAAGTATGAAGCATTTGTCTTGCTGGGGTTCCACTTGGATTACAGTTTCCACTGACTCAAATCACCACAGTAATCTTTTATCTCTGGAATTAATGGAAGATGTTAGTAGGAAGTATGGAACAAGGCCTTTTTGTGTCTGCCTGTACAGTGGGGTCATACAGGTGGCTGTGCAGACCCAGGCAGCCAAGGGAGGAGTGAGGAGCAGGGCAGGCTGTAGTGGTTTTCATCCTCCATTCCAGGTGTCCTGTGGCTGAATCCAGCAGATATAACTTCCGGAGGTATTTTAATTTCAACTCAAACTAACTCTTCAGCATGTATCAGGAAAAACCATCTCCAGCTAGCTTTAGAATAAATCCATTTTGTTAAGTCAACTTCTTCACTGTTAGAATTGTTCTGTAAGAACAATTTTCTTTTCCCTATAAGACAAAGGATGGGTCAGCTGTGTCCTGTACAAACAGAGCTTTTGTCCCAAAAGACAAAAACAAATGAAGAAATGCTCAAAAAAGACCAGCAAAATTCATCTGAAAAGACCTCACCCTTCCACTGACTACCCACGTTAGGTTCTGATTTCCCCTGGCACTGCACACCCCCTCCAACCGTTTCCCAGCATTGATATTTACAGAAAAATAATAAACATAATCCACATTGGCGCATGTATTGATCCCCAGATTCCACTGACATTTACAAATAAATGATGGATTGCCTTTTTTTGTGAGGCTGGTTGGGCTGACCTCCACGGCCTGTACATAATTTACTTTTGATTAAAGGAGAATCTTCAACATCAAGATTCTGTTTGGGAGCATGAGGCAGGATCGATACGTTTATGACACAAACTTTCAAACAATGTACTTGGAGCAAGCAGTCCTTATGGTTAGTTCATCTCAGAGGTGGAGGAGGGGCAGGGGACAGGAGAGGTCTGGCATTTCCGAGAGCTGGGCATGGGTGCAGTGTGGAGTCTGAGCAGACTGGGCTGTCTTAGTCTGGGCTTGTGCTGCTGCCTGGTGAGACAGTGGTAAGTAACTTTAAGGGCCAGGGTCTCTCCCAAACACTCCTAGAGGAAGAGAAAAGGAAGAATAGAAGCAGCAAGCCTTTAATGAGGAGTAGGGATTGTCCCATCTATTATTTAGTATATTTCTGTGCATCCTGCAGTGTCAGAATTCATCACACATGACTATATTGTTTGTTTACAAGTATTTGAACTTGACTTTTAAAACACCTTGGTGCTATCCTTTACTACAATCATCACTGTCCCTTGGCACCTCATACTGGCCTGTTTTAGAAGCTTCTACTTCTGCCCTTTCTCTAAGGCACTGCATGTGCTCATTCTTGCTTAAATATTACTATTTTCGTGATGCTTTTCTAAATGTCCTGGTCCAAAAGGATCCCTACATTTTCCTCCTAAATTTGTCACTGATTAGCCATGAGGTAATAAAAGCTAAAGTATATTAAATATGTAGGTATATCTGCTTTAATGCTTTCAAGATATCTCTGAGGGAGATAATGTCCTTGTCCCCATTTTTAAGATAAGAAAATAGAGTCTTTGATAAATTATATCACTGGCCTCTGGAGGTACTGTGTTTGAACCTGTGTGTCCCATCCCCAGCCCTTTTACTCCATTAGTTTGGCTCTTACCATGTTGATAATCAAGGCAAGTGTCCCTGTTCTCTGGGAATGGACTGATACCCATCCTTGGTCTGATAAGAACCAGGCCTCACAGCAGAAGCTGAACAGTGGTGAGTAAACAAAGTTTCATCTGTATTTACAGCTGTCTCCCATCACTCACACAATCACCCAAGCTCTGCCCCTTTCAGGTACTGGCATCTCAGTGTCACAGAAGCACAAACTCCAGTGTGAGCTGCACATGTGGGTGATCATGGCTGCAGGGACCCCATGAGACTCTACTGCCCATTGCTCTAAGGTAGAGCTTAAAGTCATGATGCTAGCTCTGGAGAGCTGCTACAAACATAGATTAACAGTAACAGAGTTTGACAACAAATAGACCATCATAAATCATTTGTGGAGTCATATCAAACCTACCATTGGCGTCAAGAGCAAGGTTTTATAAGGGCAAGTCAGTTGATGCACTTCACGTTCAGCTGCTTTTGGTGGCAGGGTTTGTCAGATCCAAAATTTATTTTAGTCCACATGTAGCCCACTAATTTCTACTTTCTATTTCTATCTGTGTGCTTATCTCAGTCACAATTTGCATAAAACTGCAGCAAACCCTAGTTAAAATTAGTAAAAATAAACATCACTGGAAAGTTTGTTTGAAAAGGAGGAAGATCCAACTATGAGTGGCAGAAGCTTCTAAGTCACTGACAGAATGAAAGTGGCATTGAAAGGAAAAGGCGAGGAATCCTATGAAGCTGCAGGGTCACTGCAATAGGGCTTCCCATTCTCTGAGTATGCTTTGTGCATTACATAGCCACCAGCCAGCCAAAGAAGTTTAAAAAGTGCCTTGTCATATGGAGCCCAACACTCTCTGTTAGACGAAAAGCCTTTGGAATTTTTCAAAAGAAAAAGTGAACAAAAAGAATGGAAGCAATTATTGAAGGACACCGCCTTATCACAGTACCTGTGTGGAGAACATCAGTCTTCATGGCTACCGGCTTTGCCAGAGCCAAGGAGCCGGCTATTATTGGTGAAGACTTGCTCTTACCTGCTGTTAGAGACATTTGTCATGAAGTTTTAGGAGAGGGTGCAGTTCAAAAGTTGGCAGGTCTGCCTCTTTTTGCTAGTACCATAACTAGATAGGTTGATGAGTAGAAGGGTTATTGAGGAACAACTTTTATTTTTATTTTTGTTTTCTTATTATTTTATCATTTATTCATTTTAATGAGAAAAAGCAATGAAACAGTTTCAAAACAGGTTAGTGGGACAGTTGCAATAATTAACACATTACATATCATTGTCTTTGTAGTAGTTATTCAGAGGACAAGATGCAGACATGATATCTTGTTTGGACACTATTAGTAAGACCTTTCTTCTCATTGAACTAATAGAAGGTAATTATATATCTATCCTATCTATATTGTATATACTTATATATGTATTTTTTCACTACACAATGATCCTTCATTTATATCCCCCATTTTTGTTTTATTTTGTCAGAGGTGGGTTCCATTGTTGTTAGAGAAGCTGTATTTGGAGAACTCTTTACAGGACCTCTGATACTTATGTCAGCTCACATATTGTAAGTATTTGAATTCAGAAAACTAACATAACATAGTCCAATAGTCCATAATAGTGGTGGGTTATCAGTAGAACTGGAAATTGTCTGAAGTTGTTGACTTAAGGCTTTTACAGTTCAGCATATTAGTATGACATTACTTTTTATACCTCGTGGTTATACTTTTCTGCTGGATAGTTAAGACCAAGATAAAACAAGACCTATATAACTAAAAATGTAACTTTTGTATCTGACAAGGTCAGTTAAATACACTAAGGATTTGCTCTGATACCATGTACAGCATCTTGTAGATCTTTTGTCAGTGTCAGCCATCTGGGTGCGTCACGACCATTGCTTGACCAATTTGCTCTCTGTGAAAGCCTGAGATATTTTCTGTCTAGGTGACTCTCCATAGGCACACTATACATCATTGATCACTTTCTCCTGTGTCCTCATAATCTCCATGATCAGAAAATTTGGGACATCACTGAGTTACAAGATGCCACAGAATAGGTTCTCTTAGGTCCTGAGTCCTCCCTCACCTTGAAGGGCTAGGGCCAAAATATCGGCTATCCTTGTAGCCCTTCTTTTTCTCTAATTTTTGGCCTGCAAAGTTTAGTTTTTACCCATCCAGAAGAGAAACTTAATGATATTATCTTATAACAGAGACAATTGAGCTTACAAATGCCCTAGATTCTGTCTTCCAACAACTATAGATATTCTAGATTTTAAATCCCTATAGAATGTGAAAAAAATTATATGTTTTTACACAGAAATTTAGATATCAATCTATATACAACATTGTAGGAGGATAATCCTTTGACATTTTTTCTTGTCTCTTGTTTTCTTTCATTACCTTTTTTTCATAAACTTTTATTTTAAAAAGAGTATAGCATTAATTGATACGACATTAGAAGCAGTATGCATTTAGAAGACCAAAATGATATGCATTTCAAGCATGGTTTTAGGATTACACATTGCTAACCTCAGTTTTGCTGCTTGGTTCACAGATATCAGCATGTATAGTTAGTCAGGGTGAGAATTCTACCCATTAACTGCTATTTTCAAAATCCTGATGGATATTCTTAGGATCATTGCCTTAACCATCTTGTTTATATAAATGTATATTTTTAAAAAAATATTATTGAGAAACAAATAGTAATGAGACAGTTTTAACACTGATTAATAGGACAGTTTTAATAATTAATACATTGAATATTGTTGTCTTAGTGGTTATTCATTGTACAAGATGCAGACATAATATCATGTCCATAAACACTATCAGAACAAATGTCTGGTTTGACCCTGTCATATTTCCTAACTTTTCTCCTTTCTTTCTCTTTGTTTAATCCTTAAGTTCTTGCTTTCTATTTAACTGTGTTATAGCTTTCAACTTTCATATCTTCTTTTGAGATCTCACACTAGGGAGACAATATAATATTTGCACATGTGAGTCAGGTTTATTTCATTTATGACTATATCTTCAAGTTGTGTCAATTTATATATGAAGGCTTGGAGTTTATTATTCTGTACAGCTGAGTAATACTCCATTGTATAAAAACACCACATCTTTTTTTATCCATTCCTCAGGTGACAGGCATTTTGGTTTTTTCCATGATTTAGCTATCACAAATTGTGCTGCTATAAACATAGGTGCACATATATCACTATGATATGATGTTTTTAGTTGTTTTGGGAAAATTCCCAGAATGGGGATGGCTGGCTTGAATGGGATTTCCAGTCCTAGTTTCTTAAGGAGTCTCCACACTGATTTCCATAATGGTTGCACCAGTCTACATTCCCACCAGCAGTGGAGAAGTGTTCCTTCTTCCCCACATCCTCTCCAACCTTTGTTGTTCATTGATTCCTTTAGCCATTTTTTCTGGGCTGAGATGGTGTCTCAGTGTTGTTTGAATTTGCATTTCATGGGGAACAATTTTTAGAAAGAATTAATTAATTGTTACAATTAGTCCACCAAGGTGGACAATACAGGCTGATGAATCTAACTTTGTTGAGAACAACACAACAATGCTTGTTTTTATGTGATAATCTTTCAGGAGGATGTGCATGAGGATATTTTATGTCCATTTTTTCATTTTTTAAAGAGAGTAAAAATAGTAAAAAATGACAAACAACACAGAATCTCACTAAACAAAATAGGAATTCAGTAACAGTTGTTATGTTGCATATTGTCTTCAAATCAGTTGTTCAAAGTACCAGAGATAAGCATGCAAGATTGGTCAAAAAAAGTTATAAAAAATTAAAAAGGAGAAAAAAATAAGCATTAGCTGCTCCTTTCTGTAGACCAGCAGAATTCAGCAGGACAGTTACCCATGCTAGCCTGTAGCCTGTGCCTGTGTCTGTGCCTGTTTTTGCTGCCAACTGGTACTACAGCAGCAGAACCATTCAAGTTTTGCATGATTGCCTACCAGGAAAATGAAGCTGGCCATTTTCTCTTGCTATATAAACAAACAGACTGGCTGCCTTGACTGGACAGCTTTTTGATTTCACTACTCTGGCCAGAGAGTGTGATCTTAACGGTGAGCCTGGACAGTGCATAGCCAGAGAAATATTGGCTAACCAGAAAGTGTTACCGAGCATGACATTTCTGGAATGCAATTAGAATTTTCAACCATGGTAAAGTTATTATGTTTGTTTATGAAGCTCTGTGAGGTGCAGGTGATGCACTTATGTCTTCTGTTATATGCAGGAATGAGCTGACTTTCTCAGTGCAGACCACTGGCCAGAGTGTTCATGCTGTACAAGCTACTCTAGAGATTTCCTTTAGAAAAACTCACGACTTGTAGCACACTTCAGGGACACAAAATAGGTTGCATAACTGGCATACTCATCAACCCGTTTGGCAGCTCCATTTCTCACATCAGGGAAGGGTAATACTGTGTTACCTTCAGCAGACAGAAATGGCTGCATTTAAGTTGAATTCAAATTGTAGTGAAAAGAGTCAGTAGGAGGATGTTTGATATGCTTCAAACTTAAGTAATGATTTTGAAAGAGTCCTTGGTCCTGGCTGGTATGTAATCACCTATCCTGTTTTAAAAGAGCTTGTGGTTACTTCCCAACAATGAAAGACCCCTGAACTTGAAAGAATGGAACTGTCACTCACTGGTGAATAACCCAGGTGAATTGACTTTGTCCATGCTAGAAGAGAATCAGCTTCTTGAGACTGCAAAAAATGGAGGCCTTAAAAGCATGTTTTAGATGGTTTCAAATGCTCAGTTTTTGGATTAAGACAAGACATAATAGACTGAGATTACCACAAAAGCACTGAAAAGCCTGCTGCTATTTCCAACATCCTATGTTTTTGGAGCAGGGTTTTCTGCAGTGTCATCAACCAAAATGAAATTATGGAGGAGGCTGGACAGAAAAACACACCTCTTATGTCCCTGTCTTCCAGCTGTTCACAATGAAACACATTTGGCAAAATTTTGTTTTTGTTTGCAACCTCTACACTGAGCATGGAGTGAGTTCCTTGGCAGTGACTGAAAGACCTGTGGCCCATACCTGAGAGCTTCCCTTCTCGATGGGCAGTTCTCATGCAGCAATTTTGGTCTTGGCACAAAAGAAATGAGTTTTACGTCCACAGTCAAAGTAGGCAGTCTATCATGTTTGTCATTATTACTTTTCAGTATTTTCTAATTCTTCCCTTTTTGTTTTCCACAGGAGAGTGCAGCTTTACTCAAATTTTGCAGTTCTTACTGAGCCCCTCTCCTCCGCCACCTTCCTTTCTACCTTTAGGAAGTATTTATCACACCTCTATTAAGTACCAGGTACTACAGTGGCACTGGGTAGGAGATATTAAACAGATAAATCTGCTTCTTGTCTTTATGGAACATGCAATCTAATGGGGAAAAGGAGATGGCCATTTATTAGTAATCTTAAAATTGTTTTTCAGGACAAGAGAAACTCATAATTTCCATTTATTGTTTGATCGCTGTGCATCCAGAATTTTAGTGGGCACCTTTACAGCACTGTCTCCTTAACCTTTGCAAAATGTTATAGATAAACTAGGTAGTATCATTTCCAGAAACTTCATTCTATGTTAGAAGATGAGAGGTAGAGAAAGCTTTTTCTCCCTGTCACATGTTTATCTCACTCTTACTTAGAACTGTAGCATACTTTTCTGTATGTGCTTGAGTTTTAATATCAATGTATCTCCCTTTATCTCTTCCTTCTCTGTAGATCAAACCCTGAGAAACTTCAGGGTCTAAACCATTCTTGCTTCCAGAAGTCACAGTTCTTTACTCCGAGGTCCTGCATCACTTCCCCCAGCTGCCTGTGGCGATGTAAGAGCTATTAACTGTCTTTCTTCTCAGAGCTAAGCCCAAACCCAGCCCTACACAAGTTCCCTCTGCAGGGTGGAGCCCTCCTAACATTTACTCAGCAACAGTGATCTCCTGTGGCTGCTCTCTAAAACACAGCTATCTTTTCTTGGCATTCAGCACTTAATGCTGCAGCTGTAGCCATCATTAAACTGCGAGTTAGGCTTCCATCAGTAAGGTGTGTGAATGAATTTTGCAACTTCCTTATAGAAGTATCATGCATTTGGGCTGAGCAAGAAAATGGTGGCTGGCAGAGGTACCATTGAAATGTAATGTATGAACCATTCCTGTGAACAGGCCACGGTCATAGCACAGTGCTGCCTGATGCTCAGAAGAGCTGCTGTAGGTTGCCTTTCTTCTGGGAGAGTCTAGGAAGACATCTTCTTGAACGAAGTGTAGCAAGAGCAAGGGAGTTAAAGAACTAACATGAATGATACGTACTGTGTAGTAAATCCTGTGTTGGGGACTTACGTTTACGTTTATCATCTTTTTTTTTGCAGAACCGGGGATTGAACTCAGGTAATTGCACTTGCCAAGGAAGTGCTTATTCTACTGAGCCATCTCCCTGGCCTCCTTCTTTGTTGTTTGCAAAAAGACTTAGAAGATGATATCACTGTTATTTTAAATTTCTGAAAACAGTCTTCATTTGTCCAAGATCACTTGATTAATTAGAAAAAAAAATATTGTAGAATTGGGACTAGTAAGCTCTGCATCTGCCATCACCACTGCCAGATGGAGTTGAGGGTGGTGAGGGAGTCCACGGAGCCCCAGCCATGATTCCAGTGACATAGGAGATCAGCTTACCTGGGGACTTCGTTAGAAATGGCAGGTTCTTGAGGCTCACTCCAGGCCAGGTGTTGGGATTCACTCAGCCTTCCAGCTTCATTGAATCCCCCAGGAGGACTTGAATGGAAGAACTAGGGCCCATTCTCAGTTTCAGAAGCTCCAAGACCATCCACCGTAATGCTCTGACTATTAAGATTAATAATATTAAGTAGAAAACTTCCTCTTTCTAGAAATTGTACTTTGTTGAGAAAATTCTATCTGGTCTAGAAAGTTTAAGGTTGGTTCTTTATATTACTGCAGTGAGGGGTATGCTGAAGTGAACCATGCCTTCAGAAGAAAGACCCATGACTTAGCATCCTGATCCTGGAAGCTCAGAGAGCAGGGACCAGAGAAGAAACTCAGCAAGTGGAGTTCTGGCAGTTTTTGTAAAACATGAGAAGTGCTAAGTCCCATGGGGTTCTAAGACTCAGAAAAGTGACTGTTTTATTCTTTTTTTTTTTTTTTTTTTTTTTTTTGTGGAACCAGGGATTGAACTCAGGTCCTTGGGCTTGCAACAGAAGCACTTATTCTACTGAGCCATCTCCCTGGCCCCTGAGCCATCTCCCCAGCCCCTCAATTTTATTCTTGAAATTTTTAGAATTTGTATTTTATTAGTACATGGTTGCTGTATAGGAGTACATTCTTTGTGGATAGTTGGCCAACATACCCTAAGCATCTGAATTCTCACACCCATCTCTTGGTTCCCTTCCCATGTGCAAAACATCTACCTCCATTTCTCATTATCAGTCTTTCATAGTCCTATTTAATTTATGTATATATTGAGTTTCTCATATAAGAGAAGTGATACAATATTAAGCTCATGTGTTTGATTCATTTCACTTAACGTTATAGTTTCAAGGTGTACCCATTTTTCTATAGATGCTCAAATCTATTCTTCTTTGTAACCGAATAATGTCCCATTGTGTGTAAGTGCCACATTTTGGTGAAACTTTAAACTATCTCCTAAATGCCAACTATATTTCACCTTAGCTGTCTCAATAGAAAAGAGTCTGATCAAGTTTGGCCCGGGTATAGAGGATCAGTGAGCAGTATCTAAGAGCTTCGCAAGAGCAGGGCTGGCCAAGTAAGAAGGAGGCCCCTCTAGTGTCCTGGTGCTCACAGGGGGCTTCTTCTCCTTAGTTTCTTTTTCCTCAAAGTGTGTCTGTGGAGTGTGTCTTCAGGGGCATGGAGAATGCTTATATTTTCACATTGTTCTGTGTTTTCCTGAAGCTGAACTGGATACAGAAAGTGGATCCTTGCAGCTTGGACTGAAAGGAAAGCCGTATGTCCATTTATGGATAAATAATTTATTAAAGAGATAATCAATCGAAATCACATCCAATGTAACCATGAATTCAGAAAAAATTATTATGAACTCCTTCCATCTCTTTAAAACCTTGAAAGATGTCACAGGGTTGCACACAGTTTTTGGGGCGTGCGTAAAGTCCGATCCAGGGACACAGCCAGGGAATTTTGACTTCTTTGTAAAGATACAGGTGAGGTCATAACAGTCCCTCATCACACCAGTCCTTTCAATGGCCCCACTCTCTGTAGAGAGCAAACTATCTTGCACGACACCCATTCTATCCCCTGCATCATCTGGTCCTTGATCCCACCCTGGGTTGCAACTGGATGAGTGACTGTCCCACTGGATCCAAGTTCCTGTTCCTTGGGCTTCTCTGATGCTACTCCCTAAGCCTGTTGTCCTGCCTGCCCTTCCTTTTCTGTCCAATGAAATGCTGCCAACTTAGAGAGGATGTATTTGCAGAAGTCTTTAAAGGACCTTTACATAACTGATGCCAGTCCAAAGATTGTAGGTCCTTGAATTCAGCAAAATAACCCAGTATATTCCAATAGTCCATAGTAGTAGTGAGTTATCAACACAACTGTCAATTGTCCAAAGTTGTTGACTTGAGCCTTTTACAGCTCAGCATATTAATATAGCTTTACTTTTTATACTTCGTAGTTACACTTTTCTGCTAGATGGTTAAGACAAAAGAAAACGAAAAAGAGGAATATGAATAAAGGACCGTTCTATTGTGGAAAAAATGTTTATGTATATACAAGATAGTTAGGATATATATATATATATATATATATATATATATATATATATATATATATAGCTACTTTCTTCTAGGTCAATGAGAAGAAACGTTTGTACTGTTATTGTTTAGATAAGATATGTCTGCATCTTGTCCTCTGAAAAACTACTGTGAAGACAACAATATGGAATGTATTAAGTATTGTAATTGTCCTACTAACCTGGTTTGAAACTGTCTCATTGCTACTTTATCTTTTTTTTTTTTTCATTAAAATGAATTAAAAAAAAGAAATGCTGCCAACTTGAACAGGTCCCTCTGAAATGCTTCCTCCGTGGGAGCCTTTCTCTCCTGCTCTCACTTTCTGCAGAATGAGTGGTTGCGGCATTCCATTTCTATGAATGTTTTAACTTCCACCTTCATCTTCTAGCTTTTGTGTGGGCAGATCATTATGCCTGCCCAGTGGTCAAGTCTGTTTATTTGCATTACTCTGCCTTTAAACATTGTGTAGAGGAGGTGAGCTAATGAGAGCCCTCCAGGCACAGAGCAAGTAAGCTTTCCTTCCTTCCCTTTCTGTGTTACTCTAGAGTAACTGTCACTCAGTAGCACTCTGCCACTTGTTTGCTTAACACATGGCCTGGCTAGCACCCCTTCCAAACAGAGACCTCCTGAATGAGGGGATCATGATATTTAGTGTCAGTTCTTTAAAAGAATTGCATAGAGCCTGTCAGACAGACAGTTACTGGGGACACACTTGCTGGACTTGTACTTCTGAGTTCTAGATCTACCTTAGCCCCACCAGATGTGCTTCTCTTTGCTCATTTACTGACTCCATGAATTGTCTCAGTGTAGTTTTCCCAAGAGTGAAGGGATGGAGTTAGTGAATGCCCTGTGGTTGGTTGGTGATATTGTCTATATTTTCAGTTTCTTCCCCAGAAGTGAGTATGTACATCTCTGTCTTCCCTAAGCATTTCTGCTTTAATAACAGGCTCACTTTATGGCTTGCTTTGGACATGGATTAGGGGTAGATATTAAATAGGCCTTCCCCAGCAGAAGTTGCAACTGCACCTGGGGATTAGTCTCTGTCAATTTCACCAGGTCTCAGCCTTCAGCCTGGCTTCTGATGGAAAAGATCAGCGAAGCAACCCAGAGAGCTTGTGAAATACAGATGCAAAGACTATGGCTGCCATGGGCCCCACTGCGGCTGGGCTTGCTACCCCAGCAGAAGCTGACTGGTCCACACCTGCATAGCACCACCCACAGGCTCTGCTCTGGTCCTAGGCATTCTTACGTCTTTGCTCCCAAATTCCCTTCTCTCAGAGATTTGCTTTTTAAAACTCTACAACTAAATAGCAGCATGTACTGTAACTAAATGTAACCATAAAGAGGGAAAAGTTATAATGTTGCTTCAGAAAATTGTTGTTCTCATTACCTACCTTATTGCCATATGTTCTAATCTAAAGCCCTACTATATGGGAAATTATAGTGACACAAAGATGAAGTGAAGTTCTGGCTAACGATACCCCCCAAATATTTATTCTCCCTCCCTCCCCAGTGGTGCCCACATGCATAATTGATGCCAGCTTCCTCAATTAGAAGTCCAGGGCATAAAGAAAATGAGGACAGGGCTGTTTGCATTTCTGGTGCCTGACAAGGAAAAATGAAAATCTTTTATGAGTCGTCCCCCCTATCATTTGTGGAATGGAGCAACCTCATATTTCATTTTCTCAGTGAAAAACACTGTTTGCATTATTTGGAGAAATCATTACAAATGCACTAGTCAGCAGCCAAGGTAGGCCCTGCTGCATTACCATTTCTGAGTTATGTTTTGTATTTGGCTTTCTTTATGCACTCTTTCTTTCTTTTGATATTGTGCTTCAGAAAAGGAGTAAAACATAGTACTTGGAGCAAGAGCAGTGAGCTGAGGTGGCAGCACGCAAAAGCAAGTCTCAGTCTGGGACTGGAACTTGGGAACTGAGGATTCCAGGAGTGGGCACCAAACAGCCAAGATCTTTGTTAATCATAGACAAAACCCACCCACCGTCTCCCATAGTCTTCTTCTGTACAGTTAATCTAGGCAAGCTTTGAGGGACAAGGAGGCACCCTAAGGGGAAATGGGTATTTCTCATGGCTTGGTCATACTATCCCTGAGGCCAGGGATCTTTGGTTGCCACATGTAGTGGAAACAGATGTGCACCTGGTGTGGAAGAGGGAGGCTTTGTGGCCTTGTGTGGGGCACGAGTACAGCATGAGAGTCACACAGACTTGGCTTCAAGCCTGGTCCTTCCACTGGCTATAGTGCTACTGGACAATCACTCTGGGTCTCGGTTGCTGTGTGCAGAAATGGGGCAATGACTGAAAATACTGAGGCATTGTGATGGCGCACCTAACTCACACTGCCTTGTAGGCGCTGAGTCCATTTATTTTCTTTATTACTTTATAGAAGTATAATGAGTTAGAGTCTTGAGTAGTTTTTTTTTTTTTTTTTTGCAGAACCAAGGATTAAACTCAGACTCTTGCACTCACCAGGGAAGTGCTTATTACATTGAGCCATCTCCCTGGCCAGTCTTGAGCTTTTGTTGCTTCTTGTTGGAATTTCTTTGATCTGTTAAAGCATCGTATTTAATTTTCATTGGTAAAGTCCTAATTGTTTATGTTTATGGGTAAAATGCTATGGTTGGAGTCTATTTCATGAGAGGAAGATTTAGTCAAGTCATTGAGACAGTCTCTGTCCCCACAACTTTTTTTTATGATGAGAATGTCGGCATAGATTTGAGCAATGTTGAAATGTACCATAATTATGAGTGGTGGGTACCAGGCCACATGACTGACCACTGAAACTTATCCTGCAGCTCTAGCTATGCCTTTGCGCTCTTTGACCAGCATATCCCCTTTTATGTCCTGCCTCTCTGTGATGCTTCTAGTAGCCACGTTTCCACTCTGCTTCTGAGTTCAATCTTTAGATTTCCATGTGCACGTGGTTATCTGGTGTTTGCTGCCTACATTGGGTTTGTTTGATTTAGTATGACATTCTACAGTTCTATCCATGTTGTCCCAAACAATAAAATCATTTAAAAGTCTGTATTGTATTCCCTTAGATGTGTACCACATTTTATTTACCTATACATCTATCAATGACAGTTTAGTTTTCTTCCATATATTGACTATTTTGGATAATGCTGAAGTGAAAACTAGATTGTAGATGTTTGTTTTTATGTGATACAAGTAGCTATTAATATGAGAAGTATTGTTCTACAAAACCCAGAATTTCACACCAAAAAATAGACAATAGTTAATGAGCCATGTGAAACGATCTTAAAAGAATGCTCAAGATGTTACAGTGTAGGTAATAGAATAAAAACTCTCCTACAAAGAAGAATCAAAAAAAGAAAAAAAAAACAAATTCCTTTCAGTGAACGAAGAAAAATTAATAGTTTTAATGAAATTAGCTATCATACATCTTGAAATATTTTTAAAGCAATGGAATAGATAATTTGGAGAATTATTTGAACTTCAAGATAGATGACAGATAGATAGATAAATAGATGATAGATTAGATAGATAGATAGATAGATAGATAGATAGATAGATAGATATAGAGATACAGAGAGATTATCTTGAGGTTTTCTGATAAGGGGAATCATGTATTGGTTAAGCCTATGCACTTGATTTATTTTATTTAACGTTATTGTCACAAGTTGCATCAAATGCCTTATGCTTATCTTTCTTTAGGGCAGCATAGTATTTCATTGTACATAAACACATACTTTACCTGTTCATCTGTAGATGGATATTTATGTTGTTTCCAAGATCTTTGTATTATAAATTGTGCTTCTGTGAACAATATTCCTGTAACATGATGATTTTTAAACATTTGGGGAATATATCTGGAAGGGGGATGGCTAGACCAAATGAAATTTCTGCTTCTAGTTTTTTGAGGAATCTCCACACTGATTTGTCTAGTGTTTATACCAGTCTACATTCCCACCAAAAAGTAGAAGAGTTCCCTTTCCTCCAAATAGCATCTCTAATATTTGTTATTTTGTTTTTTGATGATAGCCACTTTTTCTAGGCTAAGATAGTATCTCAGTGTAGTTTTAATTTGCAGTTCTCTAATGGCCAGTGACACTGAACATTTTTTCATGAATTTATTTAGTGGTCATTTTCACTTCTTGTGAGTAGTGTCTTTTTATCTCAGTTGCCTATTTTTGATGGGATATTTGACATACACTAGAGGAAAGATAGTCTCTTGCTGAGAAAATTGGATATCTATGTGAAGAAGATTAAGTCCAGGCCCATACATTTCACCATGTAATAAGCTACAATGATGTATTTACAATGATGTAAATATTGAAACAGAAATACTTAAACTGATAGAAGAGAAAATAGGTAAAATTCTTGAAGACATTCATGTAAGTAAGAGCCTTCTACACAGAACCTCAGTGGCACAAGTAATAATGCTGAGGACCAACAAATGGGATAATAGCAAACTGTTTTTTTTTTGTTGTAATGTATTTGTATTTGGTACAGGATCTCACCAGGCAGCTCAGACTCGTACTGATCCTCCTATTTTCGGCCTCCCCAGCACTGGAATTACAGGCATATGCCACCACACCTGTCTTGGTGGCTGACTCAGCAGGCCCAGGGGTGAGGCCCACATGGCGGGTGGTACCAGGCATTGAACTGTCATAACAAATTTAAAAGCCTACAACAAATAAAGTGAAGAGACAACCTATGGAATTAGAAAAAAATATTTCCAGCTGCTCCCTGGATAGAGAACTAACACCAAAACATACAAAGAACTAACCCCCAAATAAGAATATAGGTGTCTTTGATATACTTTATTTCATTTCCTTTGGAATACACTGTCATAAGTAAAATTTCTGAATTATATGGTAGTTCTGCTTTTGCTTTTTTGAGGCATTCCATATTGTTTTCTAAAATGGTTCTACCAATTTTGCATCCACCAATTATTATTTACAACTGTTTTCCAACTAAGATATCAAAACACTCAGTGTAAAGGACCACCTCTTCAATAAATGATGTTGGTGAGATTGGGGGTCCACATACAGGAGAACAAAAGTGAACACTTACCTCACCCTTATCCTGCATTATGTATAAAAATACCTCAAAATGGATAAAGTCCTTAAACATATGGGATGAATTTGGAAAGCTTTAGAAGAGAAAATATGGAGGGGGTACTGTTGAGCAAAGATGAAAAAAGCAAAAGCAGACAAACAGGATTGCATCAAGGGAAGTAATGAGATGCTGCATACCATGGGAAAAGAAAGAGTGGTGTCAATACCCTTCTGATAGAAAATATTTATAATTCATATGTCTGATAGCAGCTAATGTTCCACATCTGTGATGAACATAAGCAATTTGATGGACAGGAGGCAACCAAATTTTTAAACATGGTCTAAGAATAAGAATAGAAATTTCATAAGCGTAGATATATAACTATCTAACATGTAGCTCATCACCAAGTAGCACAAATTTAAGCTGCAGTGGGCCCTCACCATCATATCACACCCACTAGATAGCTACTATCCAAGTGACAAGTGATAGCGGATGTTACAGTTTGTGTCTTGATGTCCCCCAAAGCCTCATGTAGTTATAGGGCTGGGCCTCTGGTGGGGGCTGAATCTAGAGGTTGTGACTGCTCATTGTGTAGCACTGGTATTGGGCATGTGTCAGCTACTTCTGCCCTAGAGCAGGTAGCCTGCATTACAGTGTAATGGAGAAAAAGCGGCTCGATTCTACCATTTAAAAAAATTTTTTTTAATTGATTTGTTTATTTGGTACAAGGTGTCACTATATAGCTCAGATTCATAGTGATTCTCCTGTCTCAGCCTCTCCAGCTCTGGGATTACAGATGTACCTGATGGCCGGCATGGCGTATTAGGGATTCTGTATCAGCATGTAGTACGCATGATTGAACCCAAGTTCTTGTGTTTGCCAGGTAGGCACTTAGACCACTGAGCTATTTCCCCAGCTGGTCATACCCTTCTGCTCTAGTTTTTGTCATCTTCCCACCACCATGAACTCTTCCATCTCTGTCATGCCATCCTACCTTGGAGCCAGCTGATTGTGGACTGAAACCTACAAAAATTGTGAGCTAAGTAAATCTTTATTCTCTTAATTTTGTAAGCTATTTTGTCTCATCAACAAGAAAATTAACCAAGAAAATGAGTGTGGTAGAGGACGCAGAGAGAAGGGTGGCCATGTGTGTTTTGTGCATTTGTTTTGATGGTTTTCCCAGACAGACACTTGCCATATTTTGGGCTGATTTTAGAAATCACAGTGCTGTTCAGGCTAGCATCAAATTTGAGATCCTCCTGCCTCCCTCTCCCTGGGACAGCCTTACAAGGGTGCGTCACCAGGTCTTCATTGCTTTGCTCTTAAGCAAAACATAACATATTCCCTTATCCCATAGCACCGGTGGTAACTTCAAGTTTGGCACCAATTTCACTGTAGCAATAATGAACCTGCCAGCCTCTTGCATTTAGTGCTAAATCACCCAAAGCAGAAACTCTGTTTGTTTTCTGAAGTAGCTTGAATGTCTCACTAGCAGTATTTAGAACATAGCAATCACTCAGTAAATTACTCATAAATAAATGATGAATGAATTAACGAGTGGTCTTAG
The DNA here is from genome assembly GCA_004027165.1 of Ctenomys sociabilis. Lineage (NCBI taxonomy): Eukaryota > Metazoa > Chordata > Mammalia > Rodentia > Ctenomyidae > Ctenomys > Ctenomys sociabilis. The sequence continues at coordinate 1,828 of PVKA01011806.1, read as the reverse complement.
CTACTAAACACTCCTGAATAGTGCTGAAGGTGGAAACCCGGAGGACTGGCATCAAGTTCCATACTGCGTCCACTTTGACAACCTGAGCATCTTGAAGCTTAAAGTTCTTATTGGGAAAGAGGAGGGACACTTCAGACACCACAAAGGTCCTACTGTGTGTGCACAGGCACTGAGTCTGTTTTCCTTCTTTAAGTGGTTAGCCATACAAACCTCAGAGATCATCATGGAATCAAAGATATAACAGATGGGAGACCATGTGAAGCAGTAAGTTCTTGCTTCCCTGGTTTGTGAGCGTCCTGGAAGCCATTACGCAAAGCCTCCTTTGGAGCCCACACACTCTGACCTCAAGTGAACTTCAGAGATGGGCCCTGTCTCCAACCTGGGTGCATAACACGCAAGAGAGACTTACATAGGAGCTTCTCTTTACAGATGAGCAGTCAAGAGGGATTGTGGGCCCAGAGATTATTACATTTGGGAAAGACATTGGAGTTGATCAGAGCCAACAGCTCCATGTTGCAGACAGGAAAGCAGGTGCCCAGAAAGGGGAGGAACCTTGCCTGTGGGCCATACCACCACAAATTCCAGCTAAGGCCTTGGTACCTTATGGGCTCATTTCCTGCTCCAGCAACATGGAACTTCCTTCTTGTTAAGGCCAACAACTTCTAGCTGGCTTCTGGGGGAGCCAGGAAAGCACACTGTGCTCTCCTGCAGGCAGTGTTTGGCAGAAGGTGCAGTTTGTGTTTCAAGGCACATCAAAGTCAACTTCAACTCTGTCTAGGCAAAGGGCAAATAGTTCTCACCTCTTCATCATGTTCTAGAACATGATAAGAACACAGGAAATTGGATGTAATTTTTCACTGGACTTAGGAGACAGATATACACACTTCTCAAACTTTACTTTTTGGCTATCTATTCTATGCCAGCTCCAAATACTCTCTGCCAGCTCAAAGCAGAACATTAACACTAAGCTCTGGCACCAGCTCCCTAGTCCATGGCTATGTGTGAGTAGCTCTCTGTCCACTCTGACACCAATGAGCAGAAGTCACCTGGCTTTCTCTGGGCTTCCCTGGAAACCCAGAGTCATGGTTTACTTCTGCCTTGTTCAGTGTCATCAAAGCAGTGAAGGCATTGTGGGCAGGGTTTGGCACCAGATCTGGCTTTTCATGCAAGTTACCCAGAGGTGTCTAGGTTGTCTTTATTTGGTATAACTTGGTGCTGTATGGGTGGACAGAAGCAAAGCCACTTTGTGGAGAAGGTTGGCACCAAAATCTGCTGCAGCAAGGAGCCCTGCTGAGGCAGGGAAGCCATTCTTTGCAGACCTATTACCGATGTCTTAAATATTCCAAACAGGTACTCTGCACAGCTGTGACTCAGAGAAAGTATGGCTCACAGTTGCTGCAGGGTCACCCTCCAGACCTCAGCCACCCCACATGTGATTTACACACACTGGGCTGCCTGTGCCTTATGTGCGCCTTTTGTGCAGACTGCAATACATTTTTAATTAAAAAACAATTGATAGGACTAAAGCTGTAAATCGTCTTTGGCTGAAGGGAACACTCACTAAGAGTTTCAGTTCGGTAGATGGGCAGGGGGAAATGTTCTTGGTTGATGAACTGCTTTTGTTTGTTATCCTTCATTTCTGGGTGACTCTCTGGAATGTTTTGGTTCTCTTGTCTAAATGTCACATCAGTAACTCATGGCCCAGGCTGTGCTTATGCAGTTCAGCTTCAAAGAGTCTCAAGTGAGGAGCTGGCTCACTGGGTTGAAGGTCTGCTTAGCGCACGAGAAGAGAGGACACTCATGTGGACACCGGAAGCAGGATTACGGG
>PVKA01011805.1:0-59689 GCA_004027165.1 Ctenomys sociabilis | reverse complement strand
CCCGAGGTCTTTTGTCTGCGGCTGCGGGGCTCGGGGCCGCGGCACCGGGCTCCTCCGGGGCGGGTGGCGGCGGCCGCGGCTGCTCCGCGCTGCGGTCCTCCTCCGACGACATCCTAGTCACCGGGAGAGACGCATGGAGGCCGGTCCTCCCGCTGCTGGGGGGCTCCTCCCGCCGCCGCCTTGCCCGCCGCCGCCGCCGCTGCTTGGGTTCCGCCTCTTGCCTCAGCCTCTCGCATGTCCCGCAGCCCCGGGCGCGGCGGCGGCAGCGGCGGGAGCGGGGCCCGGGCGAGGAGGCACCATGGAGCGCGCAGCGCGCGCACTCCGGCTGCAATCTTAATAAATAGTCTTTAATTCTTTTTCTCAAACTTTCTGAGGAAATACTTGGGCATAAAAGGGTGAAAGGAAGATCATTAGAAAGCTATAAACTCTATAACAATTTGACCTATTAATTTTCAATTTCAGTTCAGCGTTTGGGTGTAAGATTTGCTGTGGGTTGACATACATAGCCCTAAACTATGCAAAAGACCCCTATAGTTTTTAGAGTTGTATCAGGTGACTCAGTGAATGTCTATTTGTAAAAATCCCTTGGTGTATTAATTTTGAGCCCAGGAATAGGAGAAAAAAATCTTCTAATGGTAGTTGAAATGATTTGAGTTCCTGCCTGCTTTGACCTAAAAGCTAGGGGGGAAAAATCAATTTCTCAATTGCTGTATCTTTTCTCTATTTCTGTTTATTGGTTTCCCCTTTTTTCATTCCATTTTATGGCTTAACTTTCTATTTAAACAGTTCTGTATTAAAATGTTATTTTTGCCTGACATCATGACACTTCCCCCTTCAGTGCATCCAAGACATGAACGTAACTGAGGCCATCTACACCATGTCTCTCCAGATGCTGAAAGGCTCACCAACAGTTATGTTACTCTTAAAGAAGGGGACTTGGAAGTTATCCCCACAAGGTTTTAAAATAAATTTTCTTCAGTTCTCCATATTGCTTCCTTCCAAACTTTGTTCTCAATTGAGAAGCTCATAGTCTAAATTTTTTTCATATTAATCTTCCTAAATGGTGCTTTTTTTTGTCAAAGTAGAAATCATTTGCTTGTTTGTTATCTTTTTTTCTTCTTTCATTACAGAACTAAATATTTTTAAAATTTTTTAAAAAAGTGTTTTTTTATGTATTTAGTACAGGATCTACAGAGTCTACAGGGTCTCACTATGTACATGGGACCCAGGATTCTATTTACAGCCTCCTAAGCACTGGGATTATAGGCAAGTGCCACCACACCCAGTCTCTATCACTGTCTCAACGCTCCCTGGGGTCAGGGCCAGGGGCATACCAGAGATGGAACCCTGGTCCCTGTGCCCTGCCTAAGCAGGCGCTTTAGTCCTCTGAGCCATCTGGCCAGCCTTTAAATTTTTTTTTTTTTTTTTCCATGAAATACTGCCACCTGCCTAGAATTATTCTGATGGAAAAGACCTCTGAATTTGATATTAAAAATCCAAAGGTCTAGAAGTAAACAAACTATTGTGCAACTGTAAAGAAGTTACTGGATCATGACTTCTCTCATTTCAGAAAATGATTTTTAGTGAATAAATAACAATTAGACACTATTAAAATGTTTCTAACTCATTTTTAAACTTCCTTTGAAATAAGCACATTGTAATATATGCTTTGGTTACATGAAGGTGCAATGTTTTATATTTATTTATTTATTGTATTTTAGGGAAGGGCCTCCAGCGTGTTCAGGGACTCACTACTAGATCGGACTCATAGTGATCCGCCTATTTGCAGCCTCCCAAGTGCTGGGATTATAGGCACATTCTACCACATCCAGTCTCAATTGCTGTCTCAGCGTGCCTCCAGGGGTGGAGCCAGCACTGCAGGCCCAGGGGTTGAACCCCTGGCCCCTGTACCTGCTTGTAGGTGCTTTAATCGGTTGAGCTATTTGGCTGGCCCATAAGCCGTAACTTTAGAACTTGATAAACTTCCAGAGTAGTCAGTCAGCATTATATCAGAAAACCAGTATTCTACCATTATTGCTAAAATAGCGCTTGTCATAGTTATTTCAATGAATAAACAATGCTTTGCTTATTAGGAAAATATGCCAGAAGCTGATTTTCTTTGGTGAAATTAATGACCTACTAACTAGCACAATATGTTGTAAGGTGAATTTTCATGGTAAAATTATAGGTTTTAAACATATGTGTGATATTAAAATCTTTTTTTTTTTTTTTTTTTGGCAGAACCAGGGATTGAACTCAGATCCTTGTGCTTGCCAGGAAAGCACTTATTCCACTGAGCCACGTCCTCAGGCACTAGATATTAAAATCTTTTGGAGATATTTGCTATCTTTCTTTTTTTAATGTGTGTGTGGGGAACAGCATCAAAGTTTGATTACTACACAATACTACTTCCAACTGTCCTTTTAGTAGGATTTCTGGTTGTCTGAGACTGAACATAAAGAAAATAAAATCCTGACCTTGAAACATATCTGACTCAAGTGTGTATTTTATTCCAGGATAAGATTGAAACACAGGAATGGAGAGAGAACTGGGATTTTATCAGTTTTACAGTCAAGCTGATTATTACCTTCTTTCTCATAAAAGTATGCAAAATATACATATATGTGTAGTAGAACTTGCTGGATACATACTACACTTTGTAAGTGGCAAATGCATTATCACAAGGGCTGCCCATGCCACGCCTTTGACCTTCTTAATTTGCTGCCCTGCCCTACCAGCGCAGCACATGCCACGTGACCACAGCATGATTCTTAACAGACACTTTGCCACTCTGTAATTTTCATCAGTGCTCTTACATATCAGCTATTAGCTCTCTTTCCTTGAGGAAACCAAGGAGGAGGGGATATTAATCCATAACCTCACGGATATTGAAGGGTAGAACTTGGTCTGCCTGATTTCAGAACTCCAGCCCCTTCCTTAAAAGGGCCTGTCCCGGATGACTGGCTATGCCATGCCTACAGCTGTGTTCCCTGCAAACATGCGGTTCAAGCAGAGGCTCTCCGCTCCTTTGACCATAGTTCAAACTCAATTACTATTAAATTGATGTCTGTACATTTATTGCTTCATTTTACAATTAAAATTACTTTTAATATGTTTTGCTATCTTCTGTTTATTTTGCATACTGCTGCTTTAAAGCTTATACTATTTTTAAGCCTATACTCATATATTCAGCCAAATAAATTCACATACTGAGGCATAGTGACTGTGTGTCATATTTGTGCGATATTGGTCTAGAGCCCTGTACCAGGAAGTTCAAGGTTAAGGTTAAAACATCCTTTGAAAAAATTATAGTCATTGAAAGATCAATAGAAAAATCTTATTGTGCTAGCATTGCCACATAGAAAAAAAAAAAAAGTAAATACAATGGTTACTTCAGATTTGGAATGCCAAGGTAACATAAAATATTCATGAACCTGTAATTTGATCTTCATCAGAGAACTCCACCATTAAAAGCTTTGAGTAGTAAAAAACCATTTTTCACACTAAAAATAAGAATAAAGTAACAAAATTCAAGACGTAAATTCAGAAGAATTGCACTCCCCAGTCATGAATTAAATATTATATTCCAAATTCATGTTATTCTGGTTACCATATTCTACTCTTAAATCAATAGTTACAGAGAATCCAAATCTATCATATATACTATTTTAGGTTTCTCTCTGTCTCTCTCTCTCTCTCTCTCTCTCTCTGTCTCTCGCTCTCTGTGTCTCTCTCTCCCCTGGCCCCCTTCTTCCCCTTTGAGACAGGCTGTCACTATGAAGTTGGTGTTAGCCTTGATCAGCTGGCCTCAAACTCATGGTAATGGTCTTGCCTCTGCCTCCAGAATGCTATGATTACAGGCTTCACCACCACACAAGCCAATTTTAGGTTCTTAGAAAAGATACTAGGTTACTGATTAGGTAAACATTAATATATGCTTATTTCTATTTCTGAAATTTATGCTCTTTGGATATTTATGTCTGTGGAAGTTATGAAGAGATACTTATTCTACTGGACATGAGTTTATTCAGGAGTCTATTTTTACCTGTATACATGGACAAGCTATGACATCCAACTGAAAAAAAAATGTACACCCCTATTTTTACTTTAAAATGCTATGTTTTAATTACTTCAATGTCATTTGAAAACTGCGATATGTAATATATAGGAAAAATAATCAAACTTTGTAGAAGAAAAGCCACTTTCATTATGGCTATAAAGAAGCTTAAAATTGAATAAATAAGGTTTAAATTGTGAGTGCGTTTTCTTTGTGTGTTATTATTATGTAATGTAATTATCCTTCCTTTTTAGTTAAAAGGAAGGGCACACACACTACAAAGATTTTTACTTTAAAAATGTGTGCGTTTTCTTCTAGCAACTTGAATTCAGTATAATCTCCCAACTTTAATCCATTTACAGTACTATAGGGAAGGGTAATTCTACATGTTGGCAAAATTTCCTGGATGGTTTTCCAGCTAGTTGGTATCTATCCTACCTGAGTAAGATGAAATGAAGCATAAAAATATAAAATTTGTGCTTTGATAGATTCAGTATCCATCAGACTCAAATAGTTAGCTGGATACAAAATTATGGTCTGGTACAGGATTTCAACATTCAGTTTAGTAATAGCAATGGGGAAGGGAGGTGTGCTTGGGGAGAAAGTCTGGGGTTATTTCAGGAACGTACCACTCCATTCACGGAGAGCAGCTGGTCTCCTCTTTTGAGTCCTCCGTGTCTTTCCGCCACCCCTCCAGGAATGATGCGAGAGATATAAATTGGGGAGTTTTGCTCTTTTCCTCCCATCACGTTAAAACCAAGGCCTTCATCGGTCTTTGGCAGCTCAACTACGCGAGGGTGGGAGTGGCCTTCACTAGCTGCAAAAGCTGCAACTGTTGCCTGAAAGAAAAGACGGTCTTTTGGTAATAAAATGAGGGAAATATAGCCAATCATATGCTCTGCAGGAGGCAGCGGAAGCAGCTTCTTACACTCTTAAATCATCTCCTGTGGGACAAAAAAACACAAAGGCAGGAGCCTACTGTATTTAGATGCCATCAATAAGTCCTTTCTGCAGGGCCCCACCCAGCTATTTCTGGCAGTTTATTTTTGTTACTATGTATTTAGTACAGGGTCTATAGGGTCTCACTGCACAGATCGGACTTGTAGTGATCCTCCTGTTTTCAATCTCCCAAGTGCTGGGATTACAGGCACGTGACACCACCTCTGGTCTCAGTTAGCTTCTCAGCTCAGTTGCCTTCTCAGTGTGCCTGGGGGCAGGGCTATTTCTGGCTTTCTAGAGCTCATTCCCTATGCAAAACATTTCATGTAGAATTCTCTGACAGTCGACTCACTTAGGTGCACATCCCATTTCTGGCCTCCTTGGGTATATATATATCATCCAGGACTATAATTGTTTTATACATCATATGTTGATTTAAGGGGAGCCCAAGGCCAGATTTTATTGTGGATTTTTCTCTTTGCAACACACAGTCTAATTTGGTGACTGCATACAAATGTGCATAAGCAATAAACGGAAGAGGACCCGGATGCGTGTTCCTGAGAGCACACATTTAATCTTCCTATTGACAGACTGCATAAATTTAAGACATTCAAAAAATCCAGGATTCCTAACCTAAAATAAAAATTGACAGGAAACAATAGATTCGAAGAGATTACTATTTCACATCAACATTCTATCTTATTTTGTGCAACCTTATATCTGGTGGCATAGTATTTTTTATTCTCTTCTACGTTCCACTTTAGCATTTAAACTCTTATAGCAACACAGGCAAAATGAACAGTCCATAGCTTTGTAACTAAATTTAAAAATGTCACTAAATATGGATATAACTTTATTTTAAAATTCATGTAAATTCCCTCAAACAAGCACACAAGAAAACAACTTACCATCTGTCCCCACCCACCCCAGAAAAAAAATAGCATTTCTATAGTTTCTACTCAAGAAAAGATTACCTGCCTGCTTATCACTTTGTACTCTAGTCTGCCTTAACCACATTGGATCAGATGCCTGCTATAAAGCAATGTACTCAACACTGTGAATATAGTGATTCCCAGCGGCTCTACATTCTTTTTCCACACACAGCGGTATCACATCAATGTAGCATGACGCTACTGCCTGCATTTCGTGACAGAGAGTGGATGACATGGAAATGATGGCTTGTCTTCAGCGACATGCACTGGCCCATGCAGACCTGGTCATCATGCATAAGTCTTAATGGCTAGCATGGAGGCGATGCAGACAGCCCAGAAACGACCAGAAAATATTGTGCTGTTGCAACATTACGCTGCTACCCTGCTGTTCTACATGAATAAGAAATGAGAATGGTAAAACACTACATAATTCACTTTCCCCTTAATTAAACCATGTAGGGATCATTTTTCTGTGTGTGTTCCACTTCACGACAAGCAAAGCATGATGTGATGCTAATAATACACCTTCTGCCTGGGTCAAAAAAATAAATAAATTAAAATGCATTTATACTGTTGAGTTACAGAATGAAAAACTACAAAAAAAATGAATCAAAGAAAAAAAAAACCCAAAATAGGTGATATAACATAAAATAATTACATGTAAAATTCTGATTGTTTTCACTGGTTCTTTCCTCTTATACATTATTAGAAAAATAAAAGCTCTTAAAGCCAAGTCAGGTTCTATTATAATATTTCTATATTTCTTGACTATGAACTGCATCAAGGAGTTTAGATGAAAACTACATTTTTTTTTTCCTCTAATGGACTATTTTCCAAAAAGTGTCATGATACTCATGCTGTATCATTTCCTTTTGTTTTGTATTTAGTACAAGGTCTACAGGGTCTCACTAATAGACTGGACTCATAGTGATTCTCCGGTTCTCAGCCTGGGATTACAGGCAAGCTCAAGTGCCACAATGCCCAGTCTCAATGGCAATCTCAGTGCACCCCGGGGGTGGGACCTGCACTGTAAGCTGGGGATGGAACCCCTGCCCCTGCGCTCTGCGGAAGCAGGTGCTTGCTGTATCATTTTCATTAGTAGTTGTCTCTGAGGAAAGTAGTCACTACCACAGAAGGTAACAAGCCCTCCCTGCAGGTCAATGCCTAATTCTCTCAGCAAATTATTCACTGCTAAACTCTAAACGAAATACAAAGAGTGCAGATCAGTGGGTCTAGCTGAGTTCAAGTCTGACTTACACCTAGCCTTTAGGCCTCTGCAAACAAACCATGCACCAAGTAGGACAAGAGTTCTTTTGGATCGGAGAAATGTGTCAGAAAGCCATACAGTATTTATAAAATGAGCCAGTAGATTTGCTTGTGCCAAATGGACATTTAGTGATTTTAATGAGACCATTCTCCTTTCTTAAGCTACAGAAGCAGCAGAAACGTTCAATTTTTCCATTAGGATTTTTTACCTGGGAAGTAGTAATGGTTCTAGACTCTGGGCTGCCACTGATGTCTAAATTCTCTTACAGTGTACACACGAGAATACCTGCAACACACACGCACACAGTCAATTACGAGGTCACCGGGGTCAAGGACTTCTTTTAAGTTATGCAAGCCTTACCTTTGCTGTGGCCCTTGCACGGAATTCAGGACAGCCATTAACTGTTATCGTTTCATGCATATATTGATATACCTAAAATGTTTACATAAAAATGGGTTAGATTTTAACAATGAAAATATTAATTCTTGCACCGTAGACAGTTTTCATCACGAGACAGGAGTTTCCTATCACAGGTGAAACAGGTCTGAATTAATATTCTACTCATTGGGGACAAAGTGGGGTATGGAAGGAATTTATTCATAAGTTTTTAGTTTATCTGTCTATACTTGTCAAATATAAAGACTCTTTCTATTTGGTTTTATAAAAAACATTGCATGAGTAAACATTTTTACCATTATATATTGCTATAGCAATATATGAAATAAGTCATGTACATAGTAATTTATCGAATCCTGAAATACTTTAAAGCTAGTGTTCTATGCTAATAGTCTATGAATCTGGGATCAAAATATCTTTGGCCCAAACTGCCAGCATTTTGAAAGGTACATTATTATTAATGATATATTCATCAATTTTCATTTTTATAACAACCTACTCTGTAAATCTATTTTGGAGCAGGTAAGATAGTCAATGAACCACTTAAGCTTAGAGATTAACACAGTATTCCTGAGCACAGGAAACAAAAGGAAAAGATTTTCAGAACTAGTAACACAGGGCAATACGTCGGCTATGGATTTAAGTTAAAATTTAGATGAAATAGTGATGAAATTTAGACTCCAAGGGATAGTAAAGAAAGCACACAGATTTTGCTGGTTAAACATAACAGACTTACATTTGAACATTATAGTATAGTTTAAGAACTATGAAGTCTTGTTCCACTGTACTGCCCTACTTTCTGCCCATGTGAAAAGCTGCTAAAGAAGATTTATTTAGTAGGATCATTTTTATTTGATATAGCACTTCAAAGGCATAGTTTTGATTTTAGATGAATGAACAAATCTTACTGAAACATGGCAGATAAAATATTTTCCTTTGACACTTCTAGGGATGGAAATATAAAATCTATAGCAGTTTTGAAATGAAGTATATGTCTTAAACTAAGTATTGAGAATGAGTTTTTTCGATTTTATGCATTTGGCACAGGGTCTCACTGCACAGCTTAGATGCGTAGTGACCCTCCTGTTTTCGGCCTCCCCAGCACTGGGATTACTGTGCCACTATGGTAGGTTTTGATGGCCACCTTGGTGCGTGTGGGGCGGGACTGGCACTGCATATGGTACAAGGGACTTGCCAGGCAGGTGCTTAGAATGCTGAGCTGTCTGCACAGCCTTGAATGATTTTTAAAGTTATAATTTGAAGAAAATATTTGAAAAAAATAGAAAAAAGGTTATGTTGTATTATATGGTTGTTCTGAATGTGAGTAGTAAGGTTGTAAGAATCTACTGAATAATGTATAGAGGTAAAAACCTACTTGGTATTATGCTGAAGTATTTATCTCAGAGTGACTCATTAGCTATTTCAATAAGGAATAAAATAGGGAAGTGCTATTAAGATTTAAAAAGGTATTTTTGCTCTTTTAGTTGATCTTATTTCAAATGTTTAAGCCAATGGTCATGACAGTGACTCCCAAATCTCACTGATTCACCTGTGAAATAAATTGCTTCTTTAGCATCCAGGCATAATATCTTCCTAACATATTCAACTGGCTCGTTGTCCCCCCAGATACATGTGGCTGGCTCTCTAAGTAATGTTTCCCTGGTGATCTGATTAGAAGGAAACAGACAATGTGGTGTGGCCTAAAAATTTAGGACTCTAATTCAGAATCTACGTTGGAGCTCTGTACCTTTATTAATCAACTCTGGGATGGTCAATTCTCTGGAAAACCTAAATAGAGATGAGAACAGGTTTTGAGATCAACTACAGCATCTACAATGAGTTACTTAAAGTTCTCCAGGTTACCAGAAGGTTCTAGGTGTACTGGTGTATCATTCCTGGAAGGTGAATTATTTTGCTTTGCAAAGGTTGCTCTTAATTTTATTTATTTGCTCTAATAGCCATTAAGAGGAAGATATTCCTTACCCTGCTTTAGCAAAATCTTGCATATCAGATCCTCCATTCCACCTCCAGTTATCATCTTGGGCAGTGTCTGTTGCATCTCTCAACCACCAAACACTATGCACCTCAAATCTCTCTGCCAATTACCTCACTGTTATGTCACTGTGGTACCACTTGTGCTCTACTAGCCTTACAGTCAAGTTAAATTCACAAAGTTAAACATCCACAGGAGTCAAACCAGTTATAATAATGCAAAACCCTGCTTTGTCTCTATTTTCCTACTTCCTGTCTTGACTCCAAACTCCCTTCTAGTTGCCCAGACCCTTGTACACCCTTCTCACTTAGAATGCCTTTCCACCCAGCAGACACTTCTTTTTCCAAGTTTAATGTGATGACTACAGTTCTACTTCAAATATTCTATCTGCTTTGCAGTGTTCTCTGCTCTTATTTAGCAGAGCCTGCTCTCCCTTCCTCAGTCCCCATATATTTGCATTTGTCCTGCTGTTATTGTGTTAATGTTTCTAAGGACAGTGGCTTCTATGCTTGTGTTCAAAGATATTTATGAGAGTAATCATCTAGCAAATAACTAGGAGGTCGCCATCAATTGATTAAGATACAAGATAATTTTGTAAATCCTTGAGATAAAGTAAATACCTAATGAATCTCACCAATTAAGAATAATTATCCTTACTATTCTAATTTGCTTTCTTTTTTCAATTATAAAATGGGATAACCAAGAGCAGTATTGTTTAATAGTTGCGCAGGCTATAAAGATGGTTTGGAAACCAATGTAGTGGTAGCACTTTCTCATCTCATTGTAGGATGGTCAAGCAGTTAAGTACTTGATTTCTTGGGAGCTTACTTTTCTTACTTGAGAAATCTTTTCTTAAAAATCGTAACTAATGTGCAAGTCATTCACTAGAATTCAATTAGAACAAGCTGCCCTATGTATTAAGCTAACCAAAACTTAGCCATTAATATCTTTTGTCTTTCTTTTTCTTCTTCTGTATTTAAGACAGGGTCTACAAGGTCTACAGGGTTGCACTAGGTAGATCGGACTTGTAGTGATTCTCCTCCCAAATGCTGGGATTACAGCTGTGCTACCAAACCCAATTGCTGTCTCAGTGTGTCTCGCAGGTGGGGCTGACACGGCATGCAGGGGGAGGGATTGAATGCTGGCAAGCCGCTGTGCTCTGCCTAAGCAGGCACTTTAGTCCACTGAGCTATCAGGCTGGCCCTGTCATTCTTTTTAAATTTTCCTCATCTCATTTTTCTATGAGATCATTTGCAGAGAATCTCCTAGGACTAGCAATCTATGAATATTCTTTACCGAAAAATGATCTAAGGCAGAAGTGCTCCACTGGAGAGATACAGACATCTCTAGGAGAGGTTTTTGGCAACGTGTGCAGCCATTTAAGTTGTCACAGATCAGGAGGAAAGCGATGCCCTGTGGCTTCTGTACTGAGCTGGCTGGGGGCCGCTCTACACACCTAGGGAACTCTCCCCCGTCAAAGATTTAGCTCAGAAACTTCAGTAGCACTGGCACTGAGAAAATGTGATCTGCGGAGTAAAGCTGTATCTTTTCTTTTTTTTATATGTCATTCATAGTAAGCCATGAAAACACACTTGTATAGCACTATGAGCTCTCATAAGTGTTCATTGAATAATTTTTGGATGAAAGTGTCATGTTTCTGCTGTACATTTACTGAGGATTTGGGCCAAAGAAATAAGTGCTTTATATCTACAAGTTCATTTCCTTCTCACAAAACGTTATTCAGACTCCCCATTCACTAACCACGGGGACTACTAATGTGCTCATGACTGCATACCAGATTAATTGCAGAACTGGTACTTAAAGTCATACCTAGCTGCCTCCAAAATTGTTCCTCTTTTCAATTGTTCCTTATATTAATAGAGCAGAATATGAATATGTTGGCAATATGTGTAAAAAAAAAAAACTTTGCAAATGCAGTAAGTATGTCTCTACATTTTGAGTAGCAGTGTTTAAAACCTCTAGGAATCTCCTGGGGAGATAGCTCAAGGGCATAAGCACCTGCCTGGCAAGCCTAAGGTCCCAAGTTCAATCTCCAGTATTGCAAAAGCAAATAAGTAAATAATAATAATATATAAAAATAAAAACTCTAGGAAGTATCTTATGTGTTTGTGCATGCACATACAGTACTAACAAATACAATTCTGAAATCATAAGATTTTTTTTAGTCCAAATGGAAGTGAAATATTATTTTAACTCCTTTTATGATAATAGTGAACCAAGATTATGTGACATAAATCCAATATTGTCGTAAATCTTTTCTTCTTATAGAAGATGTGAGATGGGGAGGACAAAATGTGGTTACACAGTCAGGTTAAAGTCTGAAGATATTAAATTTATTCCCCTATTTGTGTCATCTTATGAACTTCTTTGTTCTTTCACTTCCCAAGGGACAGAATGTATTGCTGTCAATCTTAATTTTCAAGGACATATATAAAATTTGAAGAAAACTGTCACTGAAAGCAAAAGTATTTTTTTTTGTTTTGTTTTGTCTTTTTGAGACAGGTTCTCACTATGTAGTTCAGGCTGGCCTTAAGGTCACTTTGTAGCTCAGGCTGGTCTTGAACTCACAACAATCCTCCTGCCTCAGCCTCCCGAGTGCTGGGATTACAGGCATGCGCCACCATGCCCGGCCAGAAAGCAAAAGTATTTTATCAGATACCCTGAGAGAGTTCTTAAATGGAAAAGAAGAAATGGTTAGATAAGCTTCTATGAGGGGCGATGGGGGCTTGGAGCTCCCTGAATCTTTTGGGTTCCACATTTCTAACTTAGGCAATAGCATTCCTAGCCAGTCTACTGGGCAGGCTGGATTCAATTTTCAGTCCAAGTCAAGTCATAGGCAGAAACTTTAGTACAGGCTTTTGTCTTACATTTACACAACATCATCTTCCTATCCTTTAATCAATCTCACACATTCAATTGAATTTTGCATATTTAGAATTTATTCCAAGCTAAAGAAACTTTACAAAGATAGATCAGTTGAATAAAGCAATGAAGATGGAGTGAGTTGGTTCCGAAAGCTTATTCATTTGTCCTGCTCACATTTATTTTGGAGTTATTCTAGGCTATGTGTAAAACATCTGGGCTGAATTATGAAAGAAAAAACAGTGCTGTTTCTAAAATTTTCAAAGAACATTAGGTTTTAATATAAGGTGGCAATTTTAATATTTTTATGGATGACTTACATTTTACTTTTCCTTATACTAAAAAGCAAACAGATTACTTCTTATGGGTGGAAATGTTATCACTCAGAGAATAACAAGTAAAAGTGAAGTAAAAGCTTCATGTTGACTTCAATGTTTCTGCCAAGTTTAAAACAGCATTCCTATTTAGCAATAGTTAAGCTAAACAGCTAAAACTGTAGCAGAAGGATTTTGGCTTTTGAGATTTCATTTATATTAAATCCAGAGAATATCATAATATAAACCTTCTCGCACACAGTATTCTTGGTCTTGAAAATTCTGATTGCTTTAGAGAAGAAGGAAAGCAATGGCAAACCTACTTTGTGAATCTTATCTTGGATCTGTTTCCTATGAGAGTTTAAACAACCTACCATCTGTGTAAATTAATTTTCTATTCTATAAAATCCTATCAAAGAGGCAGCCAAAAAAGATAAAGTATGTGGTTTCATAAATCTAACCCATTATTCTCATTATTCTCTTATTACAACAGCTATTATTTCTACTATAACTATTCCAGGAGCACTTAACACCAGCACTGGGAGGAAGCCTTTAGTAGATGCTCAGAAAGAGGCGAATTCAAAGTTTTTCTTTGAATTTAAAACTAAATTTTGCTTGTTCTTTCTTTGGCAGAATAGTGTTTTGATATTATTTCAAAATTCTTATGTGAGGGCTGGGGAGATAGCTCAGTGGTCTAAGTGACTGCATGGAAAGCTCAAGGACCTGGGTTCAATCCCTGGCATAGTATGCCATCCAGGGTGTGTTATGCTGGTTGCCCAAACTGGGCATGGTGGTGCACCCCTGTAATCCTAGAACTGGAGAGGCTGAGACAAGAGGACCACTATGAATCTGAGCTGCTTAGCAAAGCTCTGTACTAAATAAATACATGAAGGATTAAAATAATTTTTATGTGAGGTAGATGCTAGGTGGGATCATCTTGTACAATGCCCATCTCATCTGTCCAGCCACAGGTCACAGTTCTCCCTAAGAAGAGCTCAACTGGAGCTTGAGAGACACTGTTTCATTGTTGCTTCCCGTCTTCTACTCCTTGTCCTGAATGTGCATATAGTCAACTACAGCTTCAGCCCCCAACTTCTAGAGCAAAAACATGAAAGTATATAGCTATCACCTTGGTTATTTGGGGGTCCTGAATAGAGGCAAATAAATGTCTTTCTTTTTTTTTTTCTGCGATACCAGGGGTTAAACTTAGGACCTTGAACTTGCTGGGAAAGCTCTTATTTTTTTTTTTTTTTAATGTTTTATTTTTGGTGGTATCAGGGATGAAACTCAGGACCTTGAGCTTGCCAGGCAAACGTTTATTCCACTGAGCTATCTCCTTGGCCCTGTCTTTCCTATTTTAATGAAGAAAATTGTTCCTTTGCTTAAGCCAGTGAAGTTCAACCTTCTGCTATGTTAAGCTAACCATATTCTTCATTGCTATATTTTTAAGATAAATTTCACTTAGAACTATGCTGTCTTTTGACTCTTACTTCCTCCAGTTTTCAAAGATGTAATTTTGTTCATTAAAAATCAGTATAGTAGGGGCCGGGGAGAAAGCTCAGTGGAATAAGCACTTCCCTGGCAAGTGCAAAGGCCTGAGTTCAGTCCCTGGTTCCATTAAAAAAAAAAAAAAAAAGTACAGAATTGTAAATAATAGGAAAAAGAAACTGAAAGGATAGACCAAAGTCATAGTTTTAAACAAAAGCAGAAGCTAACACTTTGAAAATATTAAGAAAATGGAAAGATAGGTCAACTGGGTAAAAACACTTGCAAAACAAATGTGTGCAAAACACGTAACTGATAAAAGCTTGATATCCAGACTATACAATGATCTCTTAAGGGGCTGGGGGAGATGGCTCAGTGAAATAAGCACTTCCCTATCAAGCGCAAGGGTTCAAGTTCAATCCCTAGTTCCACAAAAAAAGAACTATTAAAAGCCAATAATAAGAAAAAATATTAAAATGGATGAAGTACTTGAACAAACATATCATCAAAGGAAATTTATGGACAGCAAACACAAAACAACAGTCACTAGAGATGTTAAAATAATAACTATAATTAGATTCAACTGCACAATTCTTAGAGTGTGCAAGTTTCAGAGAACTGACAATGTCTAGTGTAAGCATGCTGAGCAACTGGAACTTGGACACACTGCTGGTGGGCATGCAAAATGGGTATATAAAATGGCACAGCCAGTTGAGAAAACAAGGTCACTCTTTTCTAATAAGTGAAACTCACATTCACTGGTGCATCTATTTATCCATTCCTAACTATATTAGACAAATAAAAAGTTATGCTCATATAAAAATGAGAGGCATTTGTACATACTGCGTCAGGTCGGACACAGTCAAGTAGCTCTCTGCTGTTAATGGACACTCTAATGGGGGCAGATGAGCAATGGAATCCTACCAGGCAGCAAAAAGCAGCCCGCTCACACATGGGAAACAGTGTGGATGAAGTTAAAATGCACTTCGCCAAATGCAAGGAGCCAGACTTCACAATGGCTGATGGAACACTATAAGAAAGGTGAAAGAGCAGGGACAGAAAGCCAACCAAAGGTTGCTGAACACCAGGGATGGGGACAAACCTGAAACAAATTTTGGGGAGTACTAGAAGGATTTTATGTTTTGACAATGGGGATGATTTTTTAAAACAGGTGATTCTTAAAACTCTCAGAGCAGCAAACAACTAGGGGATCTAGTAGAGCATACATGTCATATTTAATATACTTGATTTTTAAATATACTTAAATTTTAAAAGAGCAGAAAACATTTTTTAAGATATGGGAAAGCAAGAAGGATGTTTTTAAAGGAATGAAAACATTCAAGAATCTTATCATGATTTTGTAAACTGAAACTTTGAAACAAGGTTTATATATATCTAAGTAAGCATTTAATGTAATAAAGTTCCATTAATTCACTGTTCTCCAGTTTTATAAATGTGGAAAACTTTAATGCATGAAAACGTCTTTTGATCTTTGGATGCTGCAAAGATTTTGGAGTGGCTCATTATGGGTGTGTTGGCTTCCAAAAGGTTAAACAGAGCTACTATTAAAGTCAATTAGTATCAAATCAAGCCTTCTGGACTGGAAAAAAGGAATAAACCTCTCTTCAACCTTATGAAAATGCCACTAGGTCAAGTCATCTCCACAAAGAAAAATGTGGAAAAACAAATATATTCAGAGTTACCAGAGCAAATGTATGACAAAGGCCAGTAGGGAAAAATGATATGGTCTGAGTCAGCAGATTGTACTGTGCTTTATAGCTTATTAGAGAGGGAGCTTTTACTAAGAATGTCTGTTCTTAAGATAAGAAAAATGTAAGAATAAAGGTTGATGCCTAAATCTGTACTTTTAAAATGGATTTTTTGGATTCCTCCTATTTTGAAACTGAAGAGTTGAATGAAGAAGTTATTTGGCAAGGAATCTGATTTTAAAACATTAAATATCCTTATGAGATTGAAAATAAAGATTGAACTTCCCAGTCATCTATAATTAAAGACCACCTGACTAGTTGAATAAGATTCATAATGCTAAGCCACATGTATTTACCATAGTATAATATAACCTTGCGGGCTTTCTGAAGGAAGATTTTAGGCCGGGGAAACATGTTGGGTCTGTGAATCCTTTTTGACTTTAATTACATTTAGCAGGATGGAATACATGTCTACAAAATTGAGTGTCCTGATTTGAATGTTTACAGTTTAGTTGATATGACTTGAATAAAACAGAAATACATTGTAAACCACAAGAAAATCTTATTTTAGAATATTTTGTAGATATAATTCCAGATCAATTGAAAACTGATTTATGCACAATGAAAGAATGGCTCCAAAGCCAGCTTTTGCCTTGAGTTGTTTTTTCCATTTTGAAAAAAATGACAGTGCATCTAAGTCTTACTTACAAAAACAACTATGCCTTTATTTTTTTGTGTATATTTTCATATGCTTTTTTTTTTTTTTTTGGCAGAACCAGGGATTGAACTCATTTGTAACTCACAAGCAAAATGTTGTTTAAAATTATGTTGTTAAAATTTCTATAAATGAAGAACTTAAGAGTATAAACTCAATGCTTGCCACAAGTTATTTTTGGCAAAGTAGAGGGCTGGGAAGATAGGTCAGTAGATTAAGCATGCAGGGTCCTGAGTTCAATGCCCGGTACCACCAAAGAAACAAAACAGAAACATTTTTGTCAAAATAATGAAATGTAAAACAAATAGGGTACATGTTTCACAAATCATGTCTATTACAGTCAGACTAGCAAGACTCAAGTCAAACAAAACAAAATACTCAAAGGTAAGACTCAATAAGAGCTACATTTCTGTAGCAGTCACTAATTTGGATAAAAACATGCTATCCTTTGAACAGAGATAACACTTACAGGTATTAAAGACTTAAGGGGTATCTCTATTAGGTTGAATGATTTAAAGAAAGGACAGAACACTAAGGAAGATGTTCTCTGGAGGTCTGGTGACATCTACAGAGCCCAAGAGTGGGCTCAGGACTGGGTGAGACACCGCTTCCTTTGGCTCAGTGACAACCATCACTTCACTGTCCATCTAAAGCCATGTTGCTGCAGTTTCAGTAAATGTTTTTGCCTGTGCAGTGGTTCCTTAATACTGAAGAACACTCAATTCATGTTTTTTTTTTTTTTTTTTTTTTTTTTAGTATCACTATTGAATTAAAAATCCAAACTCAGGTCTTACTACAATCTCTTTTTCTTCACATCCTGCCAGGATGTGTCTCATAACAAACTCATCGATGGAATGGCATTACTTAAAAACAAACAAAAACACTGAACTTGAAGACTGAAAACAAATGGTATACTTTGCGGGGGGAAAAGCATCTGCTCTACTTCAGGAATAAAAGCCTTGCTGCGGTGAGGCCTACTTGAGATGTGTGTGGCGTGTCTAAAATGAAGCCTCACAGGGCCGGCCATACAGCTCAGAGGACTAAATAGTCTGCTTAGGAAGACACAGGGACTGGGATTCCATCTCTGGCGTGCTTCGTCTGTCCTGCCCCTGCGGCATGCTGAGATGGCGACTGAGACTGGGTGTGGTGGTGTGCACCTGTAATCCCAGAGGTTTGGAAGCTAAAAACAGAAGGATGGATCCTTATGAATCCAATCTGTGTAGTGAGACCCTGTAGACCCTGTGCTTAACACTAAATAACTAAGTAAATAAAATGAAGCTTCAGCAATATCAATAGAGAAGTTACACAGTAAATCTGGAGTCTTTCTAAGTTATAGGTGGTTCAGAAATATCTTGAGTTTTCCAAAAGGCTGCTGTAATGACATAAAAAACAAACTTACACAACTGCAAGATGACTAGTCCATAACTGACCTTTCTATTATGACCTATCAATATTCTTCAAAGATTGATATGATAATAGAATCCAGATTTTTTATATATTTTTCTGAAGACTTGATATAGTATTAAAAAAAAAAAAACATGCCTGCAAAGAAACAGGACAGGGTGACCCACATACTACATAATAGTTCAAGATGCAGTAGAGTAAGCAATCAGATTTCAGAGAATGTTTGCTGGTTATCTATTGCCCTATGACAAATGACTCTAAAACTTAAGAGGCTTAAAAAATGCCCCTTGAAATCCAGTCCTCCCTCACACATTTTTATCTCTGAACTGCTGCTTATTTGCTGCCCAAAAACTTCTATGGAAGGAATACCCGCTCATGTGACTGGCCAGCACCCAGCAGGGGTACAAGGCAAGGGCTTTGCTAGCAGTGCTGAAGGGTGTCTGCCGAGTGCGGGCAGCCATGAGATGCACCTTTTTCTTTTCCTGAAGCCATGTCTCCAGTAGGGTCCTCTCACTTTCAATATCACCTTCATAGGTCCAGCCAGCCATGTTATATTCAGACTTGAGAAAAGGGTTTGCTTAGGTTTCTAAGACCAGGCTCTGCTCTCCAATCTGTATTTTACTAGCAAGGTTTGGATTACAGAGGGTTTGGATACTCTGATGCTAACAAAGGAGAACTTCCACTGTCCGTCAGCTTGTGGTGTTTTCATCTGGTGCCAGGCCTCCAACGCCTGAGGGCCATGTGGTCCAGGCCAGGAACTCAGCTGTCCTACATCCTGGGCTCTGATAGCATCTTAAGAAAACTGAAAATTGAAGTCTACTTCTCCCAGCCCACATGTGTGTTTCCAACTCAGCTACATGACTCAGATGTTCTTCTGGCAGAGAAACACATGCCATTTATGACTTGCTTTAAAAGGTAGCAACTGTAGCTGCAGGAAAGTGGAACTCCAATTGTCTATAATTAGTGACCATGTCTTACAATGAATTTATGTGAAAATGGTTTTACTAGAGCAAAGAAAATGTAGGCTTAAATTGAAAATGGTTTCCAATCTTGGACTTAGATGTAGATGAGAAAAATGTTGGATAAAGCCATTGCTTTAAACATCTAACCATATGTCTAAGCAAATTACAAAGAAGCAATGGCTTTTGCTCAAATACTATTTACAGTTGAAGTCTCACTAGAAATTCATACTAAAAACCTTTCTAGCCTCTTATCTTGTAAGTGATGTGAAAGAGATACAAAGATCCTCATGAGTGGTATTCTGTAATCATTTGGCAAAGAGAATTAATGCCTTCTTGTACCTCACAGGAGATGACATATCCTTCAATTTGTTTTTTGGCTTTGTGGAAACGAAGTAGGGAAGGATCAGGACCATAGGTATGTTACATAATATAGTCCTCAACATCTCTACTGAGTCTTAAATTTCCAGAAGTTATTTTTATCCCTTGTTTTAAGTGAATTAAAATGACTATGCCATAGACTTAATTCTCCACAGAGAACAGAAAACACTTTGTTCAGTTTTATAGCTTCACAACTAATTATTCTGCTTTTATATAACAGAATAATTAGTTGTGAAGGCATAAAACTGAAGAATGACTCCAATTTTAAAAAGTGTGCCATTAACCTTTAACTTCAATGCTTATTTTTATAATCGGCTTAAATTTTCAATGGGTTCTAAAACATATAGATTTCATAAAGTAGTATGTATTAACTTGGGGAAACTATATATTCAAAGGGAAAATGAGGACACAAATTTCCAGAGTCCACCTCTGGAAAACTACCAGGCAGCAATGGCCAAACTACCAGGCAGCAATCTCTTTCCTTGGAGGTGTCCAAAAAGAATTCTCTGAAGGCATCTATTCTCAGTACTGTCCTTGTTACATAGCAAAAATCACCTGGGACAGGAAATGCTGGAGAGAAATTTTGGGAAGGTGTCATTCCCAATTAGTGTAACACTGTTTAAAGGGTCTGGGTTATCTCTTTGCCAAACGTCCAACAAGGTTTGGCTTAAAAATCTCAGTCTTTTTTATTTTTTGAATTGGTTATGATGACATGAAATCCCATGAAGGTTCTCAAAGCATTAGCACAGTAGCTCAGCTCAAAAAGTTTGCAAGGATTGTAAAATCAGTTTCTACTTAAAACAGGTCTTTATCAGAAAAATTGTCCAATCATTTTAAAACCATTAAGTATAATGCTGTCATTGTCCCACAAGTCATAGTAATTAATCAAACCAACACCAAAGACAAATTTGACTCACTACAAAGAGCCAATGTAATTATTCAATTGGTTGAGTTAAAATTCTTATAGTCAATAGTAAGGTTGCCAGATAAAACTATAGGATTTTCCAATTAAATTGGAATTTTAGATGATAAGGAAAGAACTACTTGTTTAAATATTTGAGACATAGTTAATACTCATAGCTAATCCTTCATCATAAGTGGATTGCACTTGAGAAGGAGGCTTTTACAGTTTAGTAAGCAAGAGATACTGATAACGCAGCTAAGGTCTAATCTTGAGAATGGGAGGTTGTAGGCAGGAAAACACGATAGAAGGTCCAGTTCACTGACAGCAAAGCATGGGGCTATGAGCTGAATTTCAGGCAATGTTATTTGAGTTCTGCAAGAGACATTTAGTAAAGCACTGAGTATGTACGTCTGACATTCAGTGCAAACAGAAGACAAGGGTGTACTTTATAAGTCACCTCTTTAATTGGCTTACAGAGTCCTTTGTGTTTATGGCATCCTGTCTGAGTGCTGAATTAGGATTTACAGGAACTCTGGACATCTATTACATATATCTATTTATTTATCTTAAAAGATTAGTGTCAGTTTTATATTGAACCCAATAAGCCAAGACAGATACAGTTATACAGATAGATGCAGATCAGTGCTCACATAATTCACAAACCAATTTTTTTTTTTTTTTTTTGCGGTGTCAGGGATTAAACTCAGGACCCTGCGCTTGCCAGGCAAATGCTTATTCTACTGAGCTATCTCCCTGGGCCCTAATTCTTTGTTTTTCTTCTGTACAATCCCCAAAATTATGACATCTCAGTGCACATTAATGCACATCTACTTAAAGTTTCATATTACTCTCATCCAGATGCATCATAATTCACTTAATCAGTCCACTAATGAGGAATCTCTCATAATCTGGAATGAAACTCAACTTTGGATTTTATAAATGTGAGATTATCTTCTTAAGACAGGTTTTTTTGAAATGGATTGCTTAATCAAAAGTACATGTATTTCTCTGTTGACAGATTCTGTTAAACTGCTGCATTAGCAACTTTTGGCAAAATCCAGCCAAACGACCAAAGACAGTCTGGTGTCCCCATACCAACTTATATCAATCATGGAAAGATAATTTGTGGTCTAAAATCTGGTCACTATGGGAAAGAATAAACTAAATGTAGTATTAATCTCTATGATGAACTATTATGAAAGAATTATAAATGAACTGCTGATTTTATATAAAAATATGGATAGTCTTAAACTGTTATAAGTGAAAAAATTAGAGAATATGTTAAATAATTTTATATGTGTTTAAGTTTGTAAAAACAATTTTTAAATTTTTTTCTAGATAGTTGTGCAATATTCTACAGAATATTTTTATGTCTACAGAAAATAGTGGAGCAATATTCAGCTTATGATTAATAATTTGTTAGTCATAGTTTTAAACAGATTTATAGGGCATATCTAATGTAGATAAAGGCTTATGATAGTACTTCAGAGAATTTATCAAAGAATAGATGCCAGCCATGTCATTCAAATTGTGAAACAAAACATTTGCCAGTTCGTACTCCAATTATTACCATTGTCGCTGGGCCTTTCCTCTCGCAAAACAATGACTGGAACAGTGCCTCAAACAACTTAATTACTATTCTGCAGTTGAATTGCTCAGTGTCTATCCTGTCTTGCTGGGATTTGCTTTCCTGGCCAGAAAAAAATGAGTCTACAAAAATCCTTATGGTTCAGTCACACTCTTGAATGGATCACTCTCATCTCCAAGTAATATTGGCAGGAATGGAATCCTACAGAAACCAGAACAACTGGATCAACTATAAATTTCCTTGCATTTGGTTGAACCAATTTGCTTATTCTTCACAGATGTCATATGTTTTGCATGCTCAGAGAAACATAGTAAGATGTGCTGTTTTCAGGTCCATCCTCCTTAGGTTTCTCAACATTTTTTCCAGGCAGCACCCTTCCTTCCTGAACTGGAAAATCAGATGGCTGCAGTTTACAGGCTGCACCCAGTCACAGATCCTTTATGGATCAATGATATCAATTCTGACATCACATTCCTCTCTGCTGTCTCCTGTAGTAGACAGTGGGGTGTGGAAATGCAGTCTGAAAATGCTATTATATTTGCCTTGAGTTTCTGACAACCTTCTCTTCACTGGCTGACCTTGGGAGAATTGCATCTTCTCATGATTTGCTAACTAATCTCGACACTAGAATTCAGAGGATAATTTCTGAATCTGGCTTTCTATTCTATTTCTCAGTGTCTTTGGTGGGTGGTAAGTTTTGAACATCTGCATTTGCCTCTTCATGTTACTGCTGGGTCTTAAGATGAAAAGCAGCTTCCTCCTTAGGCCCCATGTGGTGACCATGGTGGCCAGGGGCTGCAGATACAGAAAATACCATGCTTCTAGGTTCATCTCACAGGAAAAGGGCACAGTCCTGTTTCTGCCACAAACTTAATGACTCCTGCCTCTTACTCTTGCTTCTGGTATGTGAAGTTGACAGTTTCATTATTCCCAGCTGGTGTTCCTGCTGAAGTGCCCCTCCTGGTACTGGTGATGTCAAACAGGCCAGGGAACCTGTAATCTCAATCTGTTCAGAATTGTTGCATGGATGTAAGAGTGACATTTGATAGTGATGAAGGGTCCCTCCACGGCTGCTTCAACTGCCACTGAGCTGTGACTAAACGTTTGTCTTTCTTCTGGAAGCTTTAGATCTGCAGGTACTCTGTAGTGAGAAACAGGCACATCCTCAGAAAGCACCCTCTAGTACGCCTGTCAGCTTGTTTTTATGTGCTTTGCCTTGATGACCCTTGAGGCCATTGTCCTCAGTTGCATGAAGAAGAAGCCAGATGACCTCTGCTGAGCACATGTAGCCAAGGGTACACCTTTAGGGTAGCCAGCTGCCCTAGGCAGCTCAGGGCACACAATGTCAGGATGGGCAATTCTGTGGGTCCAAAAATAGAAGCAACTCCAAGGGACTATTATTTCCCACAGTAAGAAATTCTTTTGTGTTTAGGAGACAGGAATTGGACAATCATTTCTTAATTCTTCTGGATTTTGTGCATAATCTTAACTTTCTCCTGCGAATATTTATCTCTGTGAATTTAGCTCTTTATATTATTATAAACGTATCATCAATGCTTAATCTTATAAACACACCATAAGTATATATGAAAAGATGATTGAAAAATGAAAGGCACCATGGTCTGAAGGACTATGCACCCCATTCCCATTTAGAGATGAAATCTAATTACCAATGTGATGATACAGGATCATTTCAATCCTTTAAGACAATGGGCACGTGGCTTTCAAAACAGTGACCTAAAAGATTTGATCTTTTTCTCAGAAAGTGGTCAGATAACTGAGGTTTTATATATATGGCTCAACCATGACCAATTCTTTCCTCTACCAATAATATAGTGAGACAGGCACAATTTGGTCCACAAAACTTGAAAAAGTACTTTAGTACCATTTCATGATTTGTAGGTATCCTATGAAATTATGAATTAGGATTATGTGTATGATCCCTCTTTCCTTTGAGTTCATCTGTCTTCTCAGTTGATTATATTGAATTGAGGGGTTACCATTCCTGTTACATTCAGTAATGATTTATAAAATCTCTACAAATGCTGATTTAGTGGATACTGAACATTTGCTTCCAGGGAAAATAAGAGGATTATGTTCCTGTTTTAGTCTCCAGTCATAACATCTGCACTAACCACTCAATTACTAAACTTGTCTTATGTGTATCTTTGCTTAAATTTTTTTTTGTATTTAATACACATTGTTGATTCAATATTAGTAAATGCAAGATCAACAGCACTATAATGTATGCAAGCAAAGCTCTTCTAGCAAATGCATCTTCTCTGGAATGCACAGCTGAGACCTCCTGCTTTGCTGCACCGACAGTCCTTCAGTGTGGATATTTTAAACAGCAAAGTCACCAACAAAAAGCCTCCCAATGTGATGGACAGGACATTAAATAGATGGTGAGGAGCATGTTTGTTAGTGGTATGAGAGCTGAAACAAAAAAGGCAGAACATCACCTTGTTCATCTTCATCTGAAAACCTTAGTGTGTGTAAATAAAAAGAAAAAAGTTTCCTTTAAAAAACAAAATCTACTATTTGAAGACTTCCAGATCAGTCTCTCCACTTCTCCCTTTTGTCACTTTGTGTGGGAAAAACTGTGTGTTCTCTCCACTGTTCTGTTATCTTCAACTTAAGATCCTGGCATCCTGCTTGTCTAAGCAATCTCATAAAATGGATATTAGGGTTCATGAAACAGCATGAGGTCCTGATTTGTAACCAAAGATGGGCTCTTCCTCTTAAATATATGCACCTTCAATTTTAAAACGAGAGAAAGAGCAAAGGAGGTGGAATTTCAGGCCGCTGGTTTACAGCTGACTTTTGTTAAGAGTTCAAATCAAATTCATTCACTCAAGAGCTAAACTGATACAAATAATGATTTTGTTCTCCATTTTCCTACGGATTAATATAGATCATACAAACAGAGCAAGAAAATGAGCATAATTGAGCATAGTTTGTTTACAAAGTCTAAAAGAAGTTCAAGGACTTGTTCTACAGAAAGACAGTTAATATGACTTCTCAAAAATGGCACAGGACTACCTGCCAGAGATACAGGTAAGCACACTCAGAGTAGCTTTAATGACCATGGTGCGGGCTTCCTGACCTTCTGTTCTGCTGGGTCAGTCATTCTAGAAGGAAAGAAGCCCATAGTAACTGTCTTGGTGATAAAAATGTTTTGAAAAGGAGAATATTTTGATGCTGTCTGATACGGAATTTTTGAGTCTTACAGGAACAAGTGATAGAAAATTATGAATAAACAACATAATAAAATTATCACTAAGCAACACACATCTCTTTCTCACTTCATCCTGTGCCCCACCTGCTGGCATATGAGGGTTATAATGTTTAAGTAAAGACATTCTTTTGCATACCAGATGTAATTTCTATTTTTTTTTTTTTTTTTTTTTTGTCTTTTTGAGACAGGGTCTCACTATGCAGTTCAGGCTGGCCTTAAGCTCACTTTGTAGCTCAGGCTGGTCTCGAACTCACAACAATCCTCCTGCCTCAGCCTCCTGAGTGCTGGGATTACAGGCCTGCACCACCACGCCCGGCTGTAACTTCTATTTTTAAGAGCTAACTAATGAAGGTCTTTGGTTTTGAACATTAAAATGCACTTTTTGTTGTTATTTTGGTGGTGTAGTAAGCAAGTGCACTACGACTGAGCTAAACTCCTCCCCTTAAAATATCTTTTTGAAGTAAAAGAACAACAAAGATTCGGTTTTACTTGAAGATGTATATGGTATTTTGTTTTGCAAAATCCTCAGAACAATGTGTAGCTCTCACTTATTTTAAGTAAGAAGATTTGTTCAATTACTGATAGTGATATTCATTTATTATTTCCACCCACTGTATGTAAATCTCAAAAAGCAACGTTAGATTTATACGTTTAAGGGTGTATTTACTTTTAGGAACTATATTTGCCAAAACCAATGTAGCTGACCTAATGTGAGGTTCAAGATGCTACAGCAAATCAATTCTGAGTCAATTTGCAAGGACTGACCCTACTCTTCCTAATTATCTCCATTTCACTTGGGTCTGGTAAGAGTTTGTAGAAGTTGTTGCCTTGTCAAGACTAGAAAAAAAACTCATAAAAATGTAAAATGAGAAAATGCATCACTTTCTTTCTGCTGTAGAACACAGCAAAACCGATGTGGAGAACACAATAGTTGTTTACATTTGCCATGTTAAGACAAAGGCATTTGAAAGTTTTGTTTTGAAAAAAATGATTTTTCTTTGTGATTTGCCAGGAAGTAGAGATCTATTTTCATTAGAGGCATTGTTGAAAAGCACCCACAAAGAAAAACATCTGCATCCTTATCACTAGTGTCAGAAAAAACTCCCAAGCACACAGAGCAGTGAATGCTGAACTCATTAAAAAGCCCAGACCTGAAAACGAACCAAACTTCTTTTAACTTTGGGAAGTGATATGCCAGGTTTAATTATAGTGTGTAAGAAGAAAGGCACCAAAAAGCTACATTTTTAATGTCGAAAATATTTGATAAGACATTTTCTATCTGAAAGATAAAGTAGGTCAGTTTTATCAATGTGAAATATGATTTGAATCTGAAAGCATTATTAACCTGCCTGTGGGGATGACAAAAATCTGCCTTTGTATTTCCATATTCTTCAAATTAAATCATACAAACATCTAATCCAATTTTGAAAAGGTTTTTCAGGGTGGGGGAGAGAAAAGCTCAGAAAGTTTTAATTAGGTTGAAGTGCTTCATTAGTGTCCACCCTCAGTCAGATAACTGCTGTCAATTCAGATGGAAGCAACAGGACTCTCTCTGACACTGATTACTCCTGTCTTATTGCCCATTCATTTTTCTCAGGGATAATTGTCAGCATAACTCAGCATTAAAGGAAACAACCTCTGGATTCCATACCTTTTTTTCTATTTTGGCTGAACAGGGGACTGAACTCAGACTCTTGAGCTTGTCCATACCTATTTTAAGGTCTATGGTTTTCTCTTTATGTTCTATTTACCTGTGCATCTTAAAACATCTTTTACTCAAAAATAAGAATAGTTGGTTACCATTCTCCTTTCAACAAATTATCTAGCATAAAATTTTAAAAAGTCTACAGTGATAGGGTCATGAAGTACAAAGTACATCAAAATGCCAATATGCCAGACCTCCTGTTTTGTTTTTTTTTTGTGTGTGTGATCTACCAGGCCTGCCAAGGTAGACTGTTGCTATTCAAGGTGTTTTAATTTCATTTGAAAATGAAGTGGAAAATCAAGGCCTGAGTCCAACAATTAAGCAAAAAGAGGAGGGATGGGGTCAACAAAGCTGCGAGGCATCAAGAAGAGCTTCTTGATATTGCCAAGACATGAAGGTTTTCCTTGTCAGCTGCACACTAGTCTATGAGGTAGGCGAGACGATCACAAACATGTTCATGGTGATTCAGGGCACCAAAAATACCCAATCTTGGATGCAGAGTGATACCAAGACTCTCAGCACAATCCTAGATCCAATGTATACTATTTTGTGGAAATGACGAGTATGAGGCTGCTGGATCTTACATAAGAGGAGAAAGACGTGAATCTTTTCTACATGCTTTGTACTGGAGTGACAAATGATGAGAGGTGCCCTTCCTCGAAGTAAGCCACAGTATAGCTTTTGAGAGAGTAGAAAATGCTTCTTTTGTCAATTGGTTGAGTCATACAGTTTTCACCAGGCTTCATGGCGAGCTGTAGGTTTGCAGTCTTTCTATGTGAAATGTAAATCACTATAGAACATTTTTTATGTGATCCACTCTATTTACCATTTTATCCCTTCATCTGGTCCAAATTATAATTTTGGACCAGATGATGGGATAAAATGGTAAAGGACCTTAATATAGGATTCACCAGCGGTAAGTAGAAAGTGTGCGTGTTTATGCATGTGTAGGGATCTGTTATAATTGACTTCTTGAAATTCTTTTGTTAGCTCATATTTGCAGTACATAAAATGATTGCATTCCTTGTGGGAAGTTGGCACATGTACTCATCTTCTTTTCTTGAAATTAGATATAATAGGAACCAATATTTGTTTCTATTATGTGTTCTTCAGGGACCAAATTTAATAAAGATGGAATTTCACTTAAATTATTTTACATAAATTAAACTACAGGTTATTTAACAGATACGAAGCTTTATAAAAGGAAATAATCAGCAAGACAACTCTATCAAGAGTAATAGGTCCTTGATTACATTTGAATACCATTCAATTTGATTGCTAAGTAACTGATTTAGCAGTGCTTTTGAAAATTATTGAAGCAGTTTTCTGACTCTATTGTGCTCTTCTTAATACTACTTTTGTCTTATTATCCAGTGTAGTTATTCATACAGATAATGTTTTAGTTTAAATTTTGTTGCTTTAGTAAGGAAGAAGTCAGATAGAAATGAAAAGCATGACTCAAACCAGTTGAAACCAGATGCTTCTCAACATAATGGGATCTCCTAAGGTTTCTTTAAATCCAGTGACATCTGGCTTTCACCCCAACTCTCCCATTGCAATGGGGGGAGGGCTCGGATTTGGCTTTTTAAAGCTCTTCACATGACTCATACGTGCAGCAAATTTGAGGACTACTGGCTCTAATGCCAAGAAAAACTAACAGCAATAACATTTAAAGAACATCAAATCAGATGATTAGTTGAAGGCCTTTATCAAGGCCCCAGGGGTTTACTCCAGTAGGACCCTTTGAAAAGGTTTTCTTTAGAATCTTGTTCTCACAACCCTCTGAAAGCTGTCACAATTCTAAAACTCCACCCTGCATGATACCAGGGGAGAAAAGGGAATCATGTTCTGCTTCTGTGTCTCTTGAGGACTACGTCTTTCTCAGAAGCTCACCCTTGAACTTCCATTCAAATGAAGTTGTCTGAACCAAGATTGCAGGTCCATCCCTCCCTAAAGACGAACAGGGGGAATGAGGCCCTCCTGCTCAAGAGCAAGCCAGTCACACCAGGACCCCTCACATAGGCTAGGGTGGTCCTTCTCTGAGTCACACTGATGTAGGGAGGATAGGTAGGGTGGAGACATCTGACTACAATCATACTGGAATATTTATTCTTTTTGCCCCCACATTCTACCACATAGCCTAATATCTACATGAATAGATTTACTTCTGTGCAGGATTTCTTTTCTTTTTCTTTTTTTTTTTTTTTTTGTGGTGGAACTAGGGATTGAACTCAAACCCTTGCACTTGCCAAGGAAGCGCTTATTCTACTGAGCCATCTCCCCGGGCCCTCTATGCAAGATTTCTGTCATTTTTTTTTAACACTTTATTTATTTAGTACAGGGACTCATAGCAATCCTGTGTTCAGCCTCCTCAGTGCAGGGATTACAGGCATACGGCACTACACCTGGTTTCGGTGGCCAGCATGGCACAGTGTGCCTGGGGTTCTGGGGCCTACACAGCCTGTGGTACCAGGATTGAACATGGGTCCTTGAGCTTGCCAGGCAGGTGGTTAGACTGCTGAGCTATCTCCCGAGCCCTGTAAAGTTTGTTCTTAACTCCTCTTTCTAGGAATCTTGTACTCCATAGAAAGGAAAAAATTATGAAGATCCTTGGCTCAGTGGTTATCCACAGGAAATGCAAGTCAGATGCATGCTTAGGTCTTACAGGAAGTGTCAATTATTTACATTTTCTTCCTCTTTTAAAAAAATAATGTGTAATGTCATGATGTCACTAAACATCAACTCTTTCTTATTTAAACATCGCTAGTACTTACAACCCATCTCCTTCATATCGAGAATGTGTAAAAAGCAATTTTGTGTTGTCAGTTTCACAGATTTGTATTCCATCTCTCATTTTTGGGCTCTTTAGATTTACTGTCAATGTAAAAATATTTCTCTCTGGGGTGTTACTGCACTTATAGGAGTGCAAAACAGAGCCAGGGAACAGCTGTTTTCAGTTTCCTGTTGGGAAATAATGCATGGCTGGAAACTGGACTCAAACTTTGTGTAGCATTTATTTTTTCTCTGACAATGCTGCAGTTGCCTCCACAGAAATGTAGCAGCAATTATGAAAGGCCATCTG
Organism: Ctenomys sociabilis; assembly: GCA_004027165.1. Taxonomy (NCBI): domain Eukaryota; kingdom Metazoa; phylum Chordata; class Mammalia; order Rodentia; family Ctenomyidae; genus Ctenomys; species Ctenomys sociabilis. Next base: position 29,738 of record PVKA01011805.1, on the reverse strand, counting down.
CCTACTTCCAGGACCTAAGGATAAGAAGCCCTCTGTCCTGCTGCTAAGACAGGAGGGAAACTGAAGGGAGTTTGCCTCTCTTCACATGTAGGTCATCCATCCTTTGCGAAAATCCAGGTCAAAGTTCTCAGGAACTAATTAATTCATGAATCAGGAAGTAGCCAGTATCTCATTTAATTGTCCCTGATCAGACAGATCTGAGGTGCCAACAGCACAGGTGCTCTGCGGGGCCTAGTGTCTTCCTTTAATTAACAAAGTGAGAATATATAAACACTGGAGAAGATCACTGGAGGTCAATAATTGCCTCTGGGCTGGCTTCAGTTGGAGGCGTTCCTGTCACACAACATTACTGTCAGGTAACCAGACTGGTGGCGTGCCTAGGAAATTCTAGAGCAGAGACTCATCTCTGGTGTCAAAAGCCAGAGCCACTGCACCTCAATTGCTCTTCACTTGACACTTTCTAAAGATGGCAAGAATGTGATACCTGGTGTAAACGATAACACAATTGTCAGCAAGAAGCTGCAAGGTAAAGCAAAGTCATGTTAAGGTGGCCTGGGTTTTGGTTAGGCACTGCACAAATACTGGCAAGCAGCAATGTCAACCCACGTATTTCACTGTATTATGTTAAAAGGTGTAGACAAATGAGCAGAATCTTTCTCAGCTCAAATGAAAGCTTCAAGGGAACTCACTTTGGAAGCTTAAAAAGCATACGTTCTCTGATCTCATAAATAAAGCATTTCAATTAATCTGGAATATTCTCCAGAGGAAGCAAGTCTATGGAACCTGGACATGTATTTTTCTCTTCCAACCAATTCCAATGGCTTAGTTGGGTTGTTTAGATAGCCGAGGGTGGCTTTACCTCAGAGAGAAAGCATAGTACTCTATCTGAGCACCACAGAGAAGTCTGGCAAAAATCTGCTAAGCTTTGGACAGAAAACCACGGCCATAGGTATGCTCTGATTCTTTTTAACCACATTTCAGGAGTCTTAAAATAGACATATACTTAATCAGAAAAACTGTTTTGTCTTATTTACTGAGTAGCATGCATTTTGAAGAATTTTAAGAAGCAGAAAACCAAACAATTTAATATGTATATTAGCATAGTGCAACTGAAAACTGAACTGTGCCCAAAGTAATATTAATTTTTTTTAAAACTTCCTTCATTTCAGTACAAGACAAGGTCATACTTGAAGGTTCTCAGCTCCGGTCTCTTAAGTAGATAGGAGTTACTCTAAGTTGCATGTAAACCAATCATACAAAATATGAAATTACATGATCAGATATTTACAGTAAACATTCCACATAAGCTTGGGAGTTAAGGGGAAAAAAGTAAGAAGGTGACTGAAAAATATTAGAGACTGTGTTATGTGAGGAAAATCGAAAGCTATGACAATATTCTATTTATGGAGAGGAAGCGTGATAGCTGCAAAGCTCTGGAAATTTCTACAAACTCTAATAGACTTTGGGTCTGACTAGGAACTCAGAGCACAGAATAATTCTCTCCTATGCTAAACATGCAATATGAAAAAGAATATGTTAAGGGAAATTCAGTACATTTAGCATTTAGTTGGTACTTATGGGTGTCTTAGAAAAGCTTGGCCCATTTTGGACACACTGCCAATTGCTAGAAAATTACAATGATTAATGTTCAAATCTGAGATGACTATAAAAATGAATAGTTCTTCCAAAATGTGCAGAGAATAGTCTTACTTGCTACTCTTGAGAAATTTTGGAGATATTACTATGTAAGCAAATCTTTCAATAAGAAGTAAAGATTAGGTACTTAGTTACTCTTCTCTCATTGCTGGAACAAATAACCGACACTCAAAATGAAGGAAGGAAAGATTTATTTAGCTCACAGTTACTGGAAGCTTAAGTCCATATTCAGCTAGGCCCAAGGCAGAGCATCACTTAGTAGCAATCAACCTTTCTTGATGGTGGAAAAGAGCAAGAGCCCACAAGAGGAGCAGCGGCAGCCCAAGCAGCCAGCTTTTCTTCCCTCCTTGTATTGAAATGCAAATTATTTGCCCCAGGGCGGGTGCAGCACCCACACCCACAGTAAACAATAATAAACTCCAGAAGCTGCCCCAGGACCACATGAGGCTTTGAGGGGTCATCTATACACAAACCATAACAAGAAGAAAATCAAATCAAGCCAGTCCACAGGAGGAGAACTGATGCTACAAAGATTGCACAAGTCCTTTGCTAAAGGTAAAGAACAAGCTGCTGCTGAAACAGAAATGGGCTGCACAGCAGAGATGGAGGACTGAAAATTTTTTCAAAGATGAATACGATTGCAATTGTCATCTCATGCATCAACTATATATTTGGCATCACTGTCTGTGGGTTACTGGGAGTCCATAAAAGGAGAAAAAGTCTCTAGCATGAAAGCACTCATTAAAGCACACTTGCCATGCCAAGATTATGGCTGGACTATGTATCATAAAGTCAAGCACATCATAAATGCTCTTCATCTAGGTACTAGGCACAAACTGAAAATTAACTTTTTCTCACAGGGATGCTATTGTACTATCTTATGTATGTTTTCACAAACAAATTTTGGGCCTTGTTTACCTCTGTACATGAAAATTACTAATGTGATACATTTGTGTGATTTTAATAGCAAAACTTCTAAGGCATTATCTGTACAACTTAGGAATGGTTAATGGAAAACATTGGCTTAGAAGTGATTTGAGCCCCAACGTCATGAAACTAGTAACTGCCTTGTTTTGGAAGGCAGGAGTAGCACAGGCCAAATGAAGGATTCTCCTGCTGAGCATGGCAGGGCAAGTGTGAGCACCGGCTGCTTCCCCTCTGTTAGCCAGATGGTTGGAAGAGAGAAGGCAAGAAAGTATCTCTGAAGCCATTTCATCATCAAAGGCCAGGTTAGAGCCGAAGTCATAGGAGTGTGGGAACAGGAAAGGTCTCCTGGATTTAGCACAGAAGGTAAATTAAATTTATTTACTAAAAAAACTGGCTACAGCAAAATGAAATTATGCATATTGAGTTGTTCTATCTAAAATAATAGTACAAAAGATTTTTTAATTAGGAAATCAAATCAACAAGCTAAATTATAATGCAGCTGCCTTCAAAACAAATTAAATAGTTTCATAAATTCAAACTACATATGCCATTCCATTAAGGAAATCTTCTGATCTTACATTTTTTAAAATTTTCCAATAAGAATATGAAAACCAAACATATTGGAATATAATTCAATGAATATATTTTTTTAAACCATTGTAATTTTTGGTTTCTCAAAAAGATACCCAGTATTTGTGAACTTCTAAAGTTTGATTAGTTATGAACACTTTGGTTGCAAACTCTTATTTAATTCAGTATTGACTACAAAGGAACTTTCAAATATAAGTGTAAGAATTTATAGGTCAAAACTTTTCAGCATCTTATTCTAAATAAATGTAAGCCTTTTTGTCACAGGAAATTCAATGAAAGGAGAATTGTTCTAAATTTTTTACAAAATAAAATACTTTCCCAAATACGTATTTTGGATCTTTTTTACTTGTTCAGTTTCTCACACTAGGAAGACAATATGATGTTTACACATGTGGGTCAGATTTATTTCACTTATAAGTTGGTCTCAAGTAACATCCATTCAAGAGTCCCCAATTTAGCCTTCCTTATGGCTGAGTAGTGCTCTGCTGTATAAAAACACTATCCTTTTTAATCCATTCCTCAAGTGTTGGGTATTTGGGTTGTTTGCAAAATTTAGCTATTACAAATTATGCTGCTGTAAACATGGGTACACATATATTGCTGTGAAATGATGTTTTTAATTCTTCTGGGAAGATATTAGAAAGGGAACAGCTGTATTGAATTTGACCTTTAATTGTAGATTTTTTGAGGAATCTCCACACTTATTTCTGCAGTGGCTGCACTAGTCTATATTCCCACCAACAGAAGAGAAGGGTCGCTTTTTTCTGATAGCCCAGATATTGTGAATTAGGAAGAAACTATTCAGAAGAAAAGACAAACTGGGAGAAAGAGGAAAGGAAAGTAGAAAAAAAGTATGTGTTCAAAAGATAATTAAGATAGCTAATTTCTTTTAGTTCATTAAAAAGAAAGGTTTGTACTAATATTGTTTGGATAATTTATCATGCCTATATCTTGTACTCTGAATAACTATTACAAAGACAATAATATTTATTGTATCAATTATTATAACTTCTAATAATCTGTTTTGAAACCTTGTTATATTGTTGTCATTATTTTTTTCTCTTTGGAATAAATACATAATAAATATTATACAAAATAAAATATGAGGGGCTGGGGAGATGGCTTAGTGAAATAAGCACTTCCCTGCAAGCACAAGGGCCTGAGAGTTCAATCCCCAGTTCTGCAAAAATAAATAAATAAATAAAATAAAATGAAATATGAGCATATTAGTTGATATTTCAGCTATTTTTTTCTGTTAGGCTATTATGATTACTAGCTAGTAAAATAAAGACGAAATAAATGTTCTGAGATTTGTATTAAATCTGGAGCTTAACAGAGTCTAATCTTCACATACAGGGCTTCAAGTTAGAGAAAATTTGTATACTTTAATGAACAAAGAATCTATGCTACATTTTTCTTTGTACCTGGCTATTCAAAGATTATAAAGCCAAAGTTAGGGTACTTCATTATTTTGGTTTTTGTTTTAACCATGATGCACAAATAAACCAATATTTGAAGTGGACTCTTTGTCATCCAACTTTATTTTTTTCTAAGATGGAAATTTTAATAACAAGCTTGACTCAGTAATTTTATTACTTCGAATCCTAATGTCATGAAGATCTTGAAAAATACCTCCTTCTGCTGTAGTAATGTGCCCAAATTAATTAAGGCAAATGAATATTCTAAATGAATCTCTTCCTCTAAACTATTGTTTGAAAAATTGGCTGTGTTTGACAAGGTATTTTGCATGAAATATCAACAGTGTGATTTGAATCACGGTCATAATTACAAACTCTTCAACCACAGTAATTAATGAATTACTGTCCTCTCATGGGAATGTCTTCAAATATTTAAATTATTTATTATTCAGAGGTTCTGTGAAGCTATGTGGCACATCCATAATTTTCTAGCCTTGAATTTCTTCCAATCTTGTAATCTGGCTACTTCAATTTTAAATATTTTTTGAAATGTAACTGGCAGAATTTTTATAAGTTGCGGAAAATATATTTTCTGGCTTGTTTGATAAAGTCTGTTTTATTCTCTAATGTCTGTGCATCTCAATTCTCTCAGTGTGCAGCAGTAGCTAATTTAGCTCTATCCTGGACACCAAAGTAATTGCTGTTCCACATGTGAGCCAACTGAGTGATGCCCAAAGAAATTTTCGTACACTTCAGTTACAATTGATTTTCTGAAATAAGTTAATGATAATTGGCAGCCAAAACAGGTAGTTACAGAGGGAAAATCAAGAGACTGTGCTTTCAGTCTGGAACTGTGGAAGGTGGGATTCAGTTTTGTCGTACTGCCAATAAAGTTTCTCACATTGTCTTCATACAGATGCACACGCCTCAGGAGAGTCCAGCTTGAGTATTCTGTAGGAAAGTCTACTAGACACTGTCCTTCCTGGGTGATTGCATGCTTGTTGTCATCCCCATTCTGGAAAGACCTGAAAATGTTGTGCAAGAAAATTTATGAAGGAAGTGAAATCATAGAAATCAGTGGGAGGAAAATGCCAGACTCTTCAATGAGATTTTGAGAAAGACCATTTCACCTCTCTTGACCATAAAGATTACCTAACATCATTCATTTATCATGGAGAACGCACTTTTGTCCATTGTCATCAAAGTCATGCTCTGTCAGTTATCCAGACTTCTGCAATTTCTGGGCACTGGTGCCAATGTTCAGTGGCCCATTTATCCTGAAGCAGATTGTAGAAGGGGTGTGAGAGTATTTCTGCTGGCCTATAGTACCCTACTTAGTGACTCGAAGGTCAATGGTTCACTGTGTATATGTTATTTTTCTGTGTGTGTTTGGGATAGTTTAAGATGTCTTTAAAGTGACTGCTGTCTTTTGCTTCTCAATTGGTAGTGTGGCTTGCCTGATTATAACACTAGAGAATAAAAACTGGGCGGCAAATTATTTTTGGGCTGAACTTTAGGCAGGAGGACAAGTGGAAAAGTCCTGTAGAAAACATCACTCACGTAAAACATATGTAATTTCAAAATGGGCTGAAAGCCTCTGGGAACATCATCGTGTTTGGGTGATATGGTACTAATTACCCAAGGACCAGTAAATAAGCTTCTTATACTGCCTCCTGGAAATTTGGATAACAAATATATAAGAGAATACACTACTAAAGCACAACATACTGTCTTGTGTTGACTAAAGGAAAGAAAGGACTGAATGATAAAAATTTTTAAAAATCATTGTTGAGACAAATGGAACACTGATATGAACAGAGATTATAGATATTAAAAGTGCTGAGATTTTCTAATTGCTTTAACTCCTTTCTGATAAGTTAATGATAAGTTTCATTGTTTCCAAGTACCAGAATGTTCTGTTCCTACTACATCATGAAGGTGTGGACACTGATGCTAACTCATACAATAATTAGTTTGAAAGACCTCTGAAACCTTCTGCATCTTATTTTCTCAATTTTAAAATCAAGAAATTATAGTAGATCGAGATACCAAATGGAGCAGTTTCAGATATACCCACCCTATGAATAGTTAATGAAGATGTATGCAAGGTCCCTTGGGTTGAAAAAAGGGCCCATAATTTCACCAAATTCACAGAGGTCATAATTCTCCAATGGCTAAGAATAACAGAACAAGGCTCATCCTAACCATATACATATTAACAATATTTAAGGTCATGTACAACATTTATGTATTTACAGCATGAAAATCTATATAGCTTATTTTCCCCTGGATGGCAATGTATGTATTTAAGCAAATGCATAGAGGACCCTGAACATTTTGGTTTTAATTATAAATTGTTTTTCAAGGGTGGAAGTCATTCTAATTTAAGTAGAATATGATTCTACTACTCTGAAGTAATACTGTTAAACTATATTATGTGGATTTTTTGAGTTCAGATTCCCATTACAAAATTTAAGGTTTATTAAAGTAAAGAAATATTCCTCTAGTAAAGGATATGATTCCTCTTAAAATGTTTGCTCATGCATAGAATAAATAATCATTATTTGGCAGATAGAATGGTAGTTGCTATTTTTTATTATAATTAAAATAGACATTCTTTCACCTGTAGCTTACTAATGAACATGACTCTTTAACATTTTAATAACATAAAGATACACCCGAAACTCATGTATTTGAATGTGTTCTCTTTTTTAAGACCATTAATTAAGTTGTGTGTAATGTTTTTTCTGTTCTCATTGAACCTCAGGGGCCTGTGTTTACTATATGGTACAAACTCCTCATTGCCTGTTGATGGTGTAGCTTTATTAGTTTACACACACACAACACACATAAAAATCTTCCACTAAAATAAAAACAAGGCTCATAAAAGTTGTTATGGTTTCTGTCTAGCTGTTCCCCCAAAGCCTCATGTAGTCGTGGGGTGGAGACTTCTAGAGTTTGTGACTAACTCATGATCCATTGGGATTATGTGTGATGATCCAAGGCCGGGATTATGGGTCTTAGTACTGTTGGGATTATGCGTGTGAGTACTACATCCCACCCTGGGGCAAACAGCCTGAATGTAATATAAGAGCGAGAAATACTTTCAGCAGGCATTGCTCTTTGTTATTATTGTTGCTGTTCAGCTGCCATGAACTGCTGCTCTCTGCTATGTGCCCCTCTGCCTTGGAACCCACTGAATATGGACCTCCAGAAACTGTGAGCTAAACAAACCTTTCCTTCCTTCCTTCCTTTTGGGTGTTGAGTATTTGTCCCAGCAAGGAGAAAAAAGTAAGTAAGACAACAGTTGTAATAAAAACCACATGCTGGGCTGTCTAAATAGCTTACCAGATTAAAGTGCCTGCAATGGGGTGCAGGGGCCAGGGGTTTGATCCCCAGGCCTGCTGTGTTGGCCCCACCCCCTGAGGCTTGCTGAGATGGCAATTCAGACTGAGAATGATGGTGCGCACCTGTAATCCTAGCTCTCGGGAGGATGTAAACAGGTGGAGAGCACTACGAGTCCGATGTAGCAGTGAGACCTCGAATACCCTGTAGATCCTTATCTAAAATACAAAGAGAAAAAAAAACCCACACACTATCCCTCACCCTTATTCATTATCTTGGCTTGATCTATAAATTAAATAGAATATTAGTGAAAGGCTAGGTGAAGTGAGAGGTTAATCAAGGAATTCAGACACAAAGGAGAGCAATGCCACACATGAAAAGAAATTATGGGTTATTCAGTAAGCTAGAAGTTAGTAGTTGTCCTTATGTATGAAAATAAAAGTACAACTCTATCTCATACCACATATTAAAACAAACTCCAGATGCACTAAGGACTATCATTTTAAAAATGAAATGCTCACTTCAGTAGAAAACACAGGCAAATAACTTTTAGACATTGGCATAGGAAAAAATTTCTTTAGTAAGATACAAAAACACTGCATATTTACAAATGTGAATACTTGAAATTAAGAATTTTATTCATGGGCCATACCTTAAGGACAAGTTGCGCAGTAAGAGAAAATATTCAGTATATCTTTATTGAAAAGAATTGTTAATAAGAATGTATAAAATATATGTAAAAAGTACAAATTGAGAGAAAAACACCATGAGTGAATGTTTCACAGAAACACACACAAACACACACACACACACACACGCACACACACACAAACATAGACACACACAGCTAGGGGATAGTCAACAATCAAATGATTAAGTAAATGGAAATGCTGACCACAATGAGGCATCATTTTAACACACTTAATTGGTAAAATTTGAACTGCCTCATATGCTAAGTGTTGAAGGTAATGGGGATACACATATTATATACTGTTTGTTAGTAAATAAATGAAACAACTAAGGTTGGAAAATGCTTGGCATGCTCCCTTTTTCACTACTAGAGATGGAGCATAAATTGAACATTTTTGTTTTATGACTCATAAATCCCACATTGACAGATAAACCAGAGAAATTTTGGTCATCTACATATATCCTAACTATACCAGTCCTCATAATGAAAACCTGTAAATAGCTCAATGCCCAAAAATGAGAGAGTGAGTTAATGAAGTGTAGTATATTCTTATGATGGAATGTCATGCACAGTCTAAATAAATGAGATGCAGTAACACAAAACATGTAAGAGAATCTTGGTAGCAAGATATTCAGTGAAAAGCACATCCTGTAAAGATTTCATCAGAATTAGCTCTTTTTATAGTATTTTAAACAAAATAAATTAATGTATTTTAGGAATTGTATGCAGTTAGGCTACATGGAAAGAAAAATAAGGAAATGATAAACATAAAAAGTAATGATCAAGAGCCGGCCAGGTAGCTCAGCAGAGTAAAGCACCTACTTCAGCAGAGGCCCCATCCCCAGGGCATGCTGAGATGGTCATTGAGATTGGGTGTGGTGGCACTTGCCTGTAATCCCAGCACCTGGGAGACTGAAAACAGGAGAATCACTATCAGTCAGATTTACATAGTGAAACCTTGTACACCTTATACATTCTGTCCTAAATTCATTAAAAAAAAAAGATGTAATGATCAGTTTTCAGCTCAAAATCTTGTACATTTCCCTATGAGGAAAAAAAATTAAAAAAATAATTGCTTTGAGTATATTTAAATATACTTTGAGTGTATTTAAATCATATATGACACTATTTACAATTTTTACATATATCATCTACCATCAGAGATAACAAGTTGGTTTCAGATCAGTAATTTGAAACTAAACATTCATTTTAGTGGGCTTGTACAAATAGACTTATCTTTGACTATGTTTAAAATACTGAATCAAGAAAAGGTTAAATGATTTATTCACTGAGGAGGAAATAAAAAAAAACCCACTTGTCATCCATGGTGACAAAAATAGAAGTTCTGATCTTTACCCCTGTGATCTCAACAGCAGAGAGAATGTTCACTTAATCTGACTTATAGAAAACACAACTTCTCCAAGGACTGTTATTTTGAACTGCTATGTAAGTACACATAATTACAAGATTTTGGAAATATGTAGTCTTTATTTTATCATTTGTAATGACAAATAAAGGTTTGGACTGTGTATTTACCTAACAGTGATTGCTAACAGTCTTCTGAATCATTACAGGCTATCTGCAATGGTCTGTTGATCTTTAAAATCAATGACCCATTACGGCAAATTATAGTCTAAGATAGTTCCTGCCACAGAGACCCCATTCCTGCTACCAGAGAGTGACATGCTAATGATACAAATACTCTCCACACAATATAAAAATATAAAAAACTCTCTGCACATCTTTACTCAGATTAGCTGCACAAACAATTATATCTGTATTTTAAAAACAGTTTTCAATGAGTGGGAAAATCATTCCTTTTGCAATTTCCCTCATAAAATAATAAATTACATCCTCTAAAACTCTTGAGGAATTCATTTATCCTGGCTTTCATCAGTTTAAAAACCTTCACAGTATCTGCCATTCCTACCCAATTCAGCTTCACATAATACATATTCTTACAATCCATACCTGGTTCTTAGCCTTTCATGCAGATCATGTGTAATACTGATGAAGAAATGCATGGATAACTTTCTAGAAAACTACAGATTCACAGAACTGGAGGTACATTAGAAAAGAGACTAGTTGGGTAGTATTTCTGCATTGATAGTGTAATTCCTTGTTAAGGATAGCCTTCAGTGAGGGATAGGGTAGAAGGTCCCTATGATACTGTGGCATGATCTCAAAAACTCTATTAAGTGAGTTGCCATGGCTTGAATGTATCCTCTTTAAAATTCATGAGCTCCCAATGTGACTGTTAAGAAGAGAGATCTTCAGGAAGTGATTTGGCCATAAGGCTTACTTCTGCTTGTTGAATTAAGCTTCTTATAAAAACTTTCTGCAGCAATAGGGCTAGCTCATTAGCTTGGCCTTCCACCTTCTGCCCCGTGAAAATAAAGCACAGTGGTTCTTACCCAGTGCCGAATGTTGGTATCTTGATCTTGAACATCCTTCCTTCCTTATTTTATTATAAAAGTTAAAAACAGGCTAAGATATGTGTAAATATTTATCTCCTTTATTTGTCACTGAGTTATTTCATTTATTACAAAAAATAACATGACTCTTTAGTTAACTTGTAAAAATGACAGCCACTTCCTAAAAAAATAATACATTTAACCACTTCATACTCAAAAGAAAAGGAAAATTTTGTTCTGCTTAATATAAACTTCAATAAGAAAGCTATTTGATTTACTAGGAAATTTTGGATGATCTTATTGAAGAAAATATTGATGTCACTTTCAGTATTTCAATCAATTTTGAGCTGATTTTAGTGGCAGCAAGTGGAGTTGCAGCTTACATGTTCTTTTTTTTAGGTTTTAAAAAATCTTTCATTTCTTTTTATTTGGTACAGAATCTCACTACACAACTTGGACTCATAGTTATCCTCCTGTATCAGCCTCCCCAGTGCTGTGATTACTGTCATGAACACCATGCCTAGTTTTGTGGCCAGCAAGATATGCCCAGGTTTCCAGGGCCAGTATGGCATGTGGTACCAGGGACTGAACTGAGGTCCTTGCACTTGCCAGGCAGGAGCTTAGACATGGAGCCACTAACCCAGCCCCATATGTGCTATTACAGAAAATAAATAAAATCAGAATCAGAGTACAGTAGAATTTCATCAAAGTAATTGAGCTTTCTCTAAGACATTTCAAGTTGAATCTGGGTCTTCCAAATCCTTTATCTCCAAATTAAATGAAATTGTTTTGGAAAGGTTAGTGTCACCAACGCAGCCTCTTGTCAAAATGATGATGATGATGATAATAATAATAATAATGTTTCTTTCACTTTTTAAACAGTCCAAGCAGAAACTCATCACAGACTTGAAAGGACAAGAGACCTTGGAATAAAGCATTTCAAGCTCTGAGAAAGCCAAATCAAGAGACAACCAAACAAAACTAATATATCCTGCAAAACTATTCACCTTAATAGATATCAAAAGAACATACTGCCACAACTAAAAAAAAAACAAAACTTTCAGAGATACATGAATAGACCAGCACTCCAAAAAGTAGTCAAGAATATCCTAGGTAGAAACGATGAAGCCAACAAAGACAAAATATCAACTGTAATGAATGCATGAAGTAAGGTGAACAGCTAAATAAAATTTTAAAAAATCAAGGAGTGAATAGGAAAAGTATGCAATGAAAAAGCTAATACCTTTCAGAAGTAATTCTCAATGTGAAAGGGTTCAGCTCTCCAATTCAACATAGATTGGTAGAATGGATCAAAACTGGAACTCAACAGAACAGTCTACTGTATCCAAAAAACTTAGCTATGTTAGAAATTCATAGATTAAAACGGAAGAATAGAAAACAATATTTCATGTACCAGGAATCTAAATGTAAGCAGGGGTAGCAATTTTACTCTCAGACAGAGTAAACTTCATTCTAAAATTGATCAGAAGAGGCATATTAGTTAATGATACAATTAAAGGGTGAATTAATAATTGTGAATGTAGACCCACTGAATGCCAAGCCATATAACTTCATAAAACAAACACTGCAGGACATAAAAAAATCAAATTAGTACCCACACATAGTGGAGGACTTCATTATCTCACTTTCACAGAAAGACAGATTAACTGAAGAAGAATTAAAGAAATGTCATGGCTGAAATATACCTTTGAAAAAACTAGACTTAATAGATATCTATGACCTAAAAATCTCACAAAATATCCACAGATGTCTCTATTAATAGATAATGCAAATCTACTTTGGAATTTCTCCAAAGTAGACCACATATTAGCCCATAAAGTGTGCTTAAGTAAATAGAAACAATCAAAATTATCCCATGTACTATCACATTATACAGCTCTGAAACTAGCAATCAACTGCAAAAGAAATTATGGAAATTTCACTAACAATTGCACATTATATACATCAGTTATGAACTCTCAATGGATTACAGAAGAAATCAAGGAAGAATATCTAACCTAAACCTAGTAGAAGGAGGGAAATCAAACAAAGGTCAGAACACAAATTTTTTTTTTTTTTTTTGTCTTTTTGAGACAGGGTTTCACTATGCAGTTCAGGCTGACCTTAAACTCACTTTGTAGCTCAGGCTGGTCTCGAACTCACCACAATCCTCCTGCCTCAGCCTCCCGAGTGCTGGGATTACAGGCATGCGCCACCACGCCCGGCTAGAACACAAATTAATGAAGTTAAAACTACAAAAACAATACAAAGATCCAATTAAATAAAGACCTAAAATTTTGAAAGAGTAAACAAAATAGACCAATTATTTGTCAAATTACCAAATGAAGAAAAGACCAACTTCAATACAAGTAAACATTAAAAAATGACAAAATCACAACAAGCACTGCTGAAATCCAGAGAAACATTAGCAACTGCAACAAAAACTTGTACAGTAACAAATTGAAGACATGAGGCAACTTCCTAGACACATGGACATCATTAAAATGGACCTATAAGACATAAATATCCTGAATAATTTAATAACAGAAAATGAAATTGAGGTGGTAAATAAAAAAACTAAGTAAAGCTGAGGACCTCATTGATTTACTACTAAATTCTGTAAAACCTTCAAGGAGCATATAATCTAATATCCCTCAAGCTATTCAATGAAACAAAAAAGGAGTACTTCTAAACTCTTTCCTGGGAGCTAGCGTTACCTTGAGTCCCAAACAATGAAAGGAATCATCGCTTGTTGCTGGGGCAAAATACTTGATACCCAAAATCAAGGGAGGAAAGGTTTACTTAGCTCAAAGTTAGTGGAAGTTTAAGTCTGTATTCGGCGGGCTCCAAGGCTCAGTGGTACATAACAGAGGTCAGCCATTCATGGCAAGAGAAAACAGCAAAAAGTAAAGGGAGGAGCAGCAGCTATGGTTGCTAGCAAGCCTCACTCCCCTACTTACTTTTGTATGCAGATTGTCTGCCCCATGGCAAGTGTAGCACTCATACCCATAATCCCAGTATTGGACCAAAAGTTAATCACAAACTCTAGAAGTCACCTCATGACTGCATAAGTCTTTGAGGGGACCGCTAGACACAAACCATAACAGGACCTAAGTAAAAAACAACAAAATACCCTCCAAACATTATATATAGGTCATTCTTTTTTTTTTTTGAGAGAAAGGTCTACAGGGTGTTGTGGGTCTCACTACTAGATTAGACTCTTTAGTGATCTGCCTGTTTAAAGCCTCCAAAGAGCAGAGATTATAGGTGTGAGCCACCATGCCCAGTCTCAATTACCATGTCAGCACACCCTAAGGGAGGGGCTGGCATGGCAGGCCAGGGGATCAAAACTCTAGCCCCCTGCAACTGCTTGCTGGTGCTTTGATCCACTGAGCTATTTGACCAGCCTCTATATGTCAGTCTCTTTCATCGATGTAAATATTCTTAGTAAGATACTGGTAAATAGGATGCAACAAATCAACAAAAAGATCAGACACGATGGCCAGGTAGGCTTCATTCCAGCAATGCAATGATGAGTTCATCATACACCCGTTACTAAATCTAATACATTACATAAACAGAAGCAAGACCAAAATCACGTTATCATCTCAGATGCAGAAAAAATTCAACAAAATCTAATATCTGTTCATGATAAAACCCTTAAGACAACAAATGTAGAAGGACCTACCTCAACCTCAGAAAAGCACTTTAAGACAAACCTCCTGTCAACATAATATTCAGTGGGGAAAACCTGAAAGTCTTCCCTTCACAACCAGGTACAAGGCAAGGGAATCCATTATTTCCACTTGTGCTTAGTGGAGCACTCAACTCAATAATCAAAACAGTCAAGCAACAGAAGGGAGTGAAAAAAGACATACATAAGAAAGGAAGAAGTCAAACTATCACTATTTGTAAATGATACGATCCTTTGAAAGGAAGACTCAAGAAACTTCACCCAGACTCCTAGAATCAACAATTAAATTAGTAAAGTATCAGGATATAAAATCATGTCAACAGAGTTTTCATTCACCAACAATGAACTTAATGCAAGAAAAAAATTAGAAAAACAATACCATTCGTAGTAACAGTGAGAAAAATGAGGTACTTAAGAATTAATCTAACCAAGAGGTATAAAAATCTCTACAGAAAACTACTATAGTATTCTGAAAAAAACATCAAAAATATATTGGATAAGAAAATGAAAGATACCCCCCTGTTCCTGAATACTCAGAAATAGCACTATCAAGATGGCTACACTCCCCAAACTCATATAAATTCAGTGCAATCCCAATGAAAATGCCAACAGGGACCATAGAACTAGAGAAAAATATCCTAAAGTTCATATGAAACCAGAGAGATCTGGAATAGCAAAACAGTCCTGGGTAACAAGACAAAAGTAGGAGACATCACAATCCTGGATTTCAAATTAGGTTACAAAATTGTGGTGACAGAAACAGAACAGGGAGCTGGGTGCAGTGAGGCATGCCTGCAATCCCAGCACTAGGCAGGATGAGGCAGGAGAATTGCCACGAGCTTGAGGCTAACCTGGCGTATGTACAGGCAGTTCAAGACCAACCTGTGCTATAGAGAGCTCCTTTCTCAAAATAAGAAAAGACAAAACAAAAGAAAAAAAACATGATATAATATAAATCTCACATAAAAACAGGCAGAAAAACTAACAGAACAGAGAGAGAACAGGAAAACAACCCCAAATCCACTTAACTACCTGGTCTTTGACCAAGGGACAAGAAACATAATTTAGCATATGGTCCTGGGACAACCAGCTATTTTTATGCAGAAGAATAAAGCCCAATAGGTACCTCTCATTATATACCGAAATAAAATCAAAATGGATCAAACAGCTACATATTAAAACAGAAACACTTAACCTGCTGGAAGTTAAGGCAAGTAAAACTCTGAAGTCACAGGCATAGGCAAGGACTTTCTGAGCAGTACCCAAGTTGCAGAAGAAATAATATAAAGAAATCAACGAATAGGATTATTAAAAACTTGAATAGCCCCATACCAAAACAAACAAACAAACAAATAAAAAAAACACCATCACTAATAACAATAGCAGCAGTAACTACTGATCAAGAATGTAGAGGGAAAACTTACAGACCGGGAAAAAATTTTAACAACTCAATGCTGGACAGAGGGCTATTATGTAGAATATATAAAGAAGCCAAAAATGTTGTACATAGTAAAAACAATATTTTTCTCTATTTCTAAATTTAAAAAAAAAAAAAACTTAAAATATGGGTTCAAGGAGATGGCTGAGAAATTCTTAGGGCAATTTTCACAGGACAGGCAAGGAATCTTTTAGGAAAATCTTCCGTCTTTGATTCCAGTGTGCTCTGATGGGCAAAGCACTAAGTGCCTGTGACAGGTGAAAGCTGTCTTCACCCGATGCATTACCTGGCTGGTTCCTGGACCCGGAAACAACATATGTCACACATCTACAGTCAAGACTTTCTTTCCCTTAGGAGTCTTGCCTAAGAAATTCAGAACTTGTCCCTGTTGGAAGAACTTGGCCTTTCAAGCATCCCAGAGGCATTATTCATACATGCACAGTAGGACATTAGCAGTCACATGCTAGATTAAAATCACAGTTTTACCGAAACAATGAGCATTTTCACTCAGTTTTGTGCAGAATGGGAATGCCATCGCTGATGCTTTCATCACTACTGGCTTCAAAGGAGCAATGAAATGTCAGAGTTCAGGAGCAGATTCTGTAAAGTGCACGGAGGCACTGCTTTAATTTTTTTCAGAGTCTGAACAACCCACCCACTCAAGCATTTCTAGACTGCTTGACTTGATAAAGCTTTCTCCAGTTATTTATGGTTTCTTTTGCTTGGAAATACATCAAGTTTTTATGATGGCAAATAAAGTTTTAGTAAATTTCCACTATTTGAAAATTAAATTTTTTCTCTAGGGAAAAAAAAACTCTGATATTGTGTGATTTTTTTTTTCCAGAATGCTCAGAAATAAGCTTTTTTGACTGCGTATGCTCCCTGGCAGAAAGCAGGGCTCCCAACAGCCGGCTTTTGTGTTCCCATCATACTTAGCCATGCAAATAAAATCAAAGGAAAAAGCTTTCTCTGACATTTGCCAATTTAAGCTAAGTTTAATGGAAATGGAGAGAGATCTGCACAAACATAATGCCAGATACATTTTTGTTAATTCTGCTGGGTCTAATGCTACTCTAGATGTCATCATACAAAGAAGACAACTTCACACAATGAACCTATGTTGTTCTTCTCACATTGACAAGAAAACACTAAAAGTACATTGAACTATTAAAACTCAAAAAGTCATGTTTTACCAAAAACAAATATTGGCAAAATAAGCAAGGAAAAATAAAGTTAAATATATATATATATATATATATATATATATATATATATATATATATAACTACAACAATGAAGTGTATACACAGCCTTCAGTATAGATATCCCATTTGTAGACAACTTATAGAATAAGTGAATACTGGCATATTATATGCCTGAAGTAGGGAAATCAAAGATATATCTGTACTTTCATGCTTCTTTTAGCACTAGTTACAGTTAGAATGAACCTAAATGTCCAACAACAGATAAACCAATAAAGTACGGTACATAGATCCAATGTAACACTCTTCAGCCATAGAAATGAATGAAATCCTATCATTTGAAACAACATGGATGAATCTGGAGAATATGACATTCAGTGAGATAATTTAGGCACAGAGAGGCAAGCTGCATAACCTCACTCATACATGGAATCCAAAAAGAAAGCTGATCTCACAGAGAAGAGTGGTTATCAGAGGCTTTGGTGAGGAGGAGGAGGAGAGGATGGGGAGAACTGTGGTCAGTGCTATCATATAGTAGGGAGACTATAGCTAACAGTAAGTTGTGTGCTTGTCAAACTACCTAGAAGAGAGATTTTAAATATTATGAACAAAAAGAAATGATAAATTCATGAGATGATTGTTATGCTAATTATCCTGATTTGATCATTATGCAGTAAACACTTTTCAAATGCCATATTGTGTCCCATAAATGAAAAAGAAATGGAGCTGGGGAGCTGGCTCAGTGGAATAAGCACTTTCCTGGCAAGCGCAAGGGCCTGAGTTCAACCCCAGGTTCTGCAAAAAAAAAAAAAAAAAAAAAAAAGAAGAAGAAAAGAAAACCTTCCTCAAAGTGGTTTGAAGTATACCACCCAACCTCTGTAATTGTTGTCAGAAGATTCCTTCATTATAATTAAACCCATTATAATAAAACCCTTTGTGGGGTATTTGTAGTTATTCCTTAATTTCCTGCATTCTTCACTTGTTGTTAATCTACTGGACTGGCAATGGTTACTTCTTTTTGGCTTTATACAACCAAATATGAGATAAGTCCCATGTCATACACAAGTGTTCTCTTCATGTGACTAGATGTCACCACGGCTTTATGTTGTCATAAGACAAGGTACTCAGGTCTCTTATTAGTCTGGTTAACTTGATCTAAAAGCTACAGGGTATGTCAACATCTTTCTTAACATGAGGGGCCTCTTTTTAGTAATTCTGAAGTTTTTAGTGATTAAAAACTACAAGATCCTTATTCTTTTTCTTAATTAATATTTCTATTAGGGGTATTAAAATTTTAACCTAATGTCTCTCAAACCACCAAGCTTTAGGCTAGAATAGCTACCATTTCTTAATTCTATACTGCATTAGTCTAAGTAGCTAATATAACTCATTCAATTTTAATCTTCCTATGAAGTTATTATTTTAAGAAAAAGAAGATAAATCAAGAACACAGAAGTAATTTTCAAAGGATCACATAACTAAATAGCCAAGTAAGGAAGTGGATACAGGTCCATCTCAATGTATTACCAGTATTGTGTCTCTGCTTTTCTGTCACACTTAGGTGTGCACCCGCTGCCTGTCTGCCAGCCTCCCATCTTCGTCCTTCCTTTTTTCTCTCTCCTTTCCTTCTTTCTCCCCTCCCTCCCTTACTCTGTTCTTTACTTTTTCCTTTCTTCTCTCTCATTTCTTATTCCCTCATCTTTCTTTCTCCAACTCCTTTTTCTTGTTTCATTGTTATTATTCCATCCACCTTTCTCATTATTGAACCAAACACATTATTTCTTTTCTGAGGTTAATTCTGAATGTATGCTCATTCATGTAACAGATTGGTTTGCCTGGCAAGTTTTCATTCATGTAATTCATTAAGACATCATAAAGAACACTATCAAGAGTTAGGCGTGTTGGCACATACCTGTGATTTCAGTTACTCAAGAGGCTCCTATGTTTTGTATTCCACTGTTACACTACATTAATACGAGGATGAAAGTTTGAGGCCAAACTGAGGAACTTTGTAAGACCCTGTCTTAAAACCAAAAGGTTGGGAAGAGCACTTTGCCTAGAATGCATAGTGACCTGAATTAGATACAAGCTCCTTCAACCCTCAAGCATGAAGAACAGAGGTTTATGTCATAACTCTTCCTATCACACTGTTGTGAAATTGAGCTCCACAAATCAATTTGTTTTGTCTTAACAATTGGTCACTAGGCAATGAATATTTTAGTCTTGTGTGTTTTTCATGAACATATTAACAATTTACTTCTATTCTTCATTTCCTGATTTACCAAAACAGTACACCGAGGAGTGAAATAGGATTCTACTCTTCAGTAATAGCATCCATTCAGTGGTTGACTGTTGGCTACCAGATACTATACCAGGTGTTACATAATCTGTAATTACCAGGGCCACTGTGAGATTAGTGCTACTTTCTTCATTATTTCAAGTTGAAAAATAACATTTCGGGGAAGTTACAAGGCATAGGCAAGCTGGGATCCTAACGGTGGCTCATGTGCACGAAAGCACTAGTGTTAGGACTTTGCTGTTCGTCTGGGATCTACAGAATGCTTCACAGTGACTTTTTCCACATGCACCTGTAAGAAATACTGCAGTGAAGGTCTCCAGTCTACAGATTCTTCTAAGGAAACATACCTCAGAGAAAGAGCCTTCAAACAGTGGACTAACACACTTTGAATACATTTTTTTTATCTTGATCACATCTTTAAGTCTATAACACAAAAACCCATTTACATAGACGTGGTGTATATTTGGATGGGGTAGAAGGAGGCTGGCAGGATAGCATTGTTTCCCCAGGAAAAATATCAGAATAGGAGAAAATGAAAGATACTATAGAAATAAAAATCATTACTCATGTTTCTTAAAATATTCAAAGCTTATGAGCCATCTAATAGTCATAGTACTTATATTGGTTATTAACTTCAGGCAGCCTTTTGAAAGATGTATCAAAGTTTGGTAGAAATGCAACATTGATTTTGGTTTACAGCAGTACAAGTATTGACACTGTGAATAGTAATTCTCCATGGTAAACTGGGCTTGCTTATTGTACATTGCCACTCAGAACAGCCTGGGCTATACTATGGGATAATATTCTCAAAATCTTTAGTGCTTCACATAATAGAGGTTTCTTTCTTTTTTAGGCCACATATTTAATAAAAGGTTCTTTAATGAATATTTGTTAGTTCCTCACCCTGCAATTCAAGCTAGTTGATAATTTTTCATGTACAACCACATGGAAGGGAATGTAGAAAATCCGACCTTGACTCGTAGGCTTCCGGGGGGAATGGAACGCACAGCTTCTACTCAGATGATATTGGCCAAAGCAGTTGTTCAAATTACTCCAAGCTTTAAAAGAGGATGATAAATTCCAGCTACAGTATATGAGAGTAGAGGAACATTGGAATATTTTTGTACAATCCTACTGGCACTCTGGAGTGATAGTCCTTATAGAGTTGGTTTACTTTCGTTTTTTATTATACTGCATTAGCAAATACCAACATGCAGCCTCTGGTTATGGTCAAAGGAGAGAGTCTGGGTAACTGTCGCTACATGTATGCTGCTTCAAACATGCATAGGGCAGTTATGAACGCAGGATTACGCACCCACCACAGATCTGTCAGTGGTACATCCTGCTCCTGTTCAGTGAGGAAGTCATCCCTGAGGTCAGAATGCTTGAATCTTTAGCGCTTAGATATAGCGCTGGTATGAAGAAGACAGCTGATTATGTTTCTGATTACTTTGGTTGTGGAAAACAATTCTTTGTATTTTGCAGCAGAGATTGGATGTGTTCTTAGATATGATCATTCATTTATTATTTTTCTTCTGAATCACACAGAATATGAAACATCATATTCCAGTCCATACCTTGGGAATTGAGCTGTTTGTATCACTGGTCAGTTCTCTTATTCAAACATTAGTATTTTCAATCACTAAATTGCAGCCCTATATTTCCAAAATTCAAATCATATGCTTTAATGATCATAGTGCAACTTGAGGAAGTTGTTTTAAAGCACAGACATAATCTTTCCTGGGAATACCAGTACTGTAAAATTATTATTTCATTTCTTATTCAATATCTTGTGTGAAGATACACTCACCAACCAGCACATCTCACTGTAGGAGAGTACTCTCAAAAATCAGCCCACGTTTCGGTCATGTGATCTTATACAAATTTCATAGAATAAGTAAGTTTATCAGTCATGGCTATTTTGAGGTCTTTTAGCAAGAAACACAGTCCAGAAAGTTGCCAATTACTGTGTCTTTTGTGAATAAGTTCATGTGTGGATTGGAATTCAAGTGAAAGTCATTTATTGACCAAGCAAATGCCATTCTTGGTGTACATACATGCCCTTTTGATCAGTACTAACAGCCCAGACTTTTTGTCTTTATTACAGTTTACAGAGAAAAGCTGAGTAAATTTCTGAGGGCCAGTGAGATAGCTCGGTGCATTAAGCACATGTTTAGGGAAATGCAGGGACCAGGATTCAATCCTGGGCACCACATGCTGCATGAGCCCCACTCCTAGGTGTGCTGAGTTTGCCACTGAATCCAGGTGTAGTGGTGCACACCTGTAATCCCAGCGCTGGGGAGGCTGAGACAGGAGGATCACTATGAATCAGAGCTGCATAGTGAGATCCTGTATCAAATACATTAAAAAATTCATTATGCTATTCTTTTCCTGAAGGGTTTTCAATCAAATATAACCCAAATGTGAGATCATATGAACATGTAATAATTGCTACTGTTACAGAAAACAATAAAAGCATTTAGTAAAACCATACCCTGCCTTCTACTGGAGCACAATTTGTGTTGTATAATCTTTTTGGTAATGTTGTGACCTGCGTTTCATTTTGCTCTGATAAATACAATTAAGAACACAGTTTAAAATATTATCTAACGAATATTTCTGAGAAAGTCAGGAAATTAAACCATGAAATTTCTGTCCAAACATCCACTGTTTCATGTGTTGATCTCATTACATTATTACTGGCTTCACTTGTTTATACTCTTGTACCCTCTGCTGTATTCTCACAGTAACCACAGTAATCTTTCCAAAACACAAATCAGGTCAGGTCAGAAGTCCCTAAGGTCCTCTGATCTCACACAGCATGAAGTACAATGTTCTGACTGTGGTTTGGAGTCCTTAGGTGACCAGCTTTCTTGCTTCTGAGATCTAAGCACCCTCCCTTACTTATTCCACTGCATGATACTGACTTTTGGGCTATTATTTTGATGTATTATAATCATTGTTGCGTCGGGTGTTTGTATTTGTGGTTTGCTCTGCCTTAAATACTTTTCTTTTTCCCCCAACATTTTGGTGGATTGTTCTATTGTTTTAATTAGGTTTTTTAAATCTGACCACCCTTGGTATAGCCTTATTCCAACACCTTATCCTGAATCCTGCTTTATTTTTTGTCTATAATCTTGTCACTTTTTATAATCTTGTGTACTTATCTTAATGGAATGTGATTTCCATGAGCTCAGACTGAGTCGGTTAGGAGCTACTGTATGTTCAGTGAAGAGATATAAATATTTGATGAGTCCTATACCTAGTTCTGTGGAAAGCAGAATGCAATGACACAGAAGGATAAAAATCTCTTAGAAAGAAAAGAAATGAGTCCATGATCTCAGGTGAATGGCACTCTATGAAGAAAGAAAAAGAGGAAATCAGCCTTGCTCTACAGAGTAGTCATAGATAGGAGGTTAACCAAGAGACCGACTGTGGGGTTTCTCAAAGGCTTATATATTTTGCATTGAGGAAAGGTCAATTGCAGAGAACTTAGACACTCTTGAGAGATTTCTTTTAAGCCTTTCATCAATTCTTAGGTTACAACTTTGAGATATAGTTATAGTGGCTTGCCCAAACTGTGCTCATTATTGACAAAAATTAAATAGTGAAAAATTTCATTTGATAAAGACTTAGTAGGAGCGGAGTATAGGTAAATCCCAGCAAGTTCCCCAGTACTAACTGAATTGTACAGGTTACGGTTTATTTAATTAATTTAACTTTTTTTTTGATACAAGGTCTCATGATGCAGCTCAGACTCATAGTGATTCTCTTGTCTCAGCCTGCCCAGTGCTGGGATTTCAGGCATGCACTAACACACTTGGTTTTGGGGCCAGCACACATACCCAGCTTCCAGGTTCCAGGCTGGTGTGGCATGTAGTACCAAGGATTCAACTCAGGTCCTTGCCCCCTGCAGGCGCTTAGACTGCTGAGCTATCTTCCCAGCCCCAGGTTACAGCTTAAATTTTGAAAAAGCTTTTTACATCTCCACCTTAGTCATTGTGTCTTTTATAGTCCTAACTGCAAAAGTGATATACTAGTACAATTGGGGATGTGTGTTAGTCACAAGTCGAGTTATAAACAGTAAAGATACTGAAACATGGATTTCTTGAGAGGTATAGTGCTCTATGGTACAATAAGCTGTTCAGGAAATCAATAGGTGCATCTGGTTTTGGAGAGGATGCTAGTAGGTAATTCATCACTGAGAACCTAAGAAGGACAAATACACTATATTTATAGGCTCTGTGATAGTTAACAAATTATTATCTAATACTTGATAGGCAAAGGTTAATTGATTACTGAGTAAGGCTGTACAGTTCAAAGGACTTTTCTTATAATTTAATTAATTAGGTGAATGATCAATTCTACCACAAGTCAATATAAAATCCAAGTACTTATTTCAACACATTTGTTCACCTTCTGCCTCTTGAAACCATTAGCCAAGAAAACGCTTCAGAGAATGGGCTATAAAGGCATATAAACATTATCATGACCACTCTAGCTGATAATATCTGGCTGCCTATAACTTCATTCAACAGGAGGTTACTCGTTCAGATTTCTTGTGAAATAAGGACATGGCTGTTCTTTTAAGAAGAGCATAGGCCTTAATTATGAGTGCTTCTACCTGAATTTCCAGGTGACTTCCCATGATTAGTAAATAGTTTAGACTTCAGGCAACAGTCACCTGATAAAGCAATCTATTTCTTGGTACCCTAAGATCAACATTTGGTTTTATATGAATATATAAATCCTGGCTGGATCTAATTTGAGAATTTAGCAGATTAATTATATTTTATCATCTGTGTAAGCAGCTAAAAACAAAAAGTTAAGATGTAGTTCCAGTCCTGACTATGTCAAATGTTTGTGTGGAAAAGACATGTTTTCTCTTCAGAGAACATATGCCTAGATATTAAAATCTTAGTATCCTACCTCTCGAATTGCTGTACAAAACTCACTCTGCAGCACTTTTCTGAGGGACTGTAGCTTGTGAACTGGGACTTCTCCAGATTCCTGAAGCTTTTCCAGTAATTCAATTGCTCTGGCAACATCTGAATGAAAAAATTAAAATAGAGAGATGTATAATAAATTGTATCTCATCAGCGTGTTAACACTACTCCAGGCCTGGCCAGATAGCTCAGCTATCTAAAGTGTCTGCGTAGGCAAGCACAACATGCCACACCAGCCCCACCCTCAGGGCAGGGCCAAGCCAGCCCCCCCCCCCCCCCCGCAAAAAAAAAACACATTATTCCTACTGAGTGATAATCTTATGCCAATTGAAAATCAAGAAGAATTAACTTCACAAATCAGAATTCATAACTCAGACTTTATTGATTTCCTGTATTAGTAATAGTCATTTTAACCAGTTACACATAATTCATTACTTCATATATCCTTTTTATGGCATTTCACATATGCTATTTTTGTCATACAAATCTGTTGGAGTAAGAAGATAAGAGAAAGAAACATTATCTCTCACTTACTCTGTTATCCCTCCAACCAAGTAAATCTATCACTTTTACCTCTGCAATGCTTTTGCTTGATTTTTCCACAGTGACATTTACCACACCAAAATCTCATATTTATTAATCTGATGATTTGATTGGTATGTATCTCCTTCACCTGGACATAAATTCCTTGAACATAAGCACTTCTCTGGTTTGTCTGCCATGGCCTCCCACAGGCTATTATAATACAATGAATTAATATTTGATGAAGAAATGATCAGTGATTCTCCATTTCACCAGCACTGCACTATTCCAGGTCCTCATCATCTCTTCTCTGTTTAACTGGAATAATTTGTTCTTCTCCAGCCTCTTCACTGGGTCCACGGAGTGATCTACCTAAAATACCAATCTGATCACTCCACTAACTCTCAGCTCCTAGAGCCGTGCCAGTCAAGAGTTTTCAATGTATCAAAGGAATCATCTTTTATGGCTATGAAATTTAAAAATCCCTGGGTTAATTCATGTTGCCGAGGAAAAATGTTAGAAGTACTTACAAATATCTCTTCTATCCTATTGCTGTAGTCAACAGCTCATTGAAAAGTTACTTAAGCATTAAACTAGTAGAATATGATTAATTGCTAGGTCACTAACTCCAAAGAGTATCATATATTCCCAAAATTAGATTATAAAATCATTCTATCCATCCATGCATCCACCCATCCATCCATCCATCCATCCATCCATCCATCCATCCATCCATCCACCCATCCAAGTTTCCATTACAATTGGTACTAAGTTCAGCAAAAATAACACGCATCCTTCCTGAATTCACAGAATTCACAATGAGAAAGGACTAAATGTATCCATCTATAATGAGATTGTTACTACTTCAGAATTTAAGTGGGGTTACCATAGGTGTATGTACATAACATAACCACAAAAGGACTTTGGAGAGAGACTCTCCATGAAACAGTTACTTTGATTGCCAGTTGTAGCCTAGAGTAACACAAATCATGAAATCAATAGGACACTGTCAGTTTCTAAAGTTTTTCTTTTAGTAAATAAACTGGAAGTCAATAGTCAATTGGAGAACACTGGTTACATGTACAATCAACAAGATACCAAGGCGAGATTTTATGCACTTTCAGTTGCATAAAATTGTGTGTCCCAATACCCAACAGGTGCATAAAACTCTCAATATGCTTACATTTGAGTTCATTATTTCTTCCCCTGAAAAGTTTCCTCTTCCTAAATTCTATATTTCCAATAATAGTATTCCAAGTGTTGTCTCCTAAGCTAGCCTGTGTCATCATCTTTCACATTCACTCTCCCACATGCAATTAGTCATCAATTACTACCGCTATACAGTCTATCCCAAAACCTTTCTGAATGTAGCTCCTTCACTTCATTATTTCAGGGAAGGCTTTAAAACGTCTCACTTGTTATATAGGAACAACTCGTAACCAATTTCCCTTAAAATAGTCTTTCAGTCCATCTTTCACACTGTTTGTAAAGTAATTATTTGTACTGAATGATTATTATTATTAACTATTATTATTCAAACTATTATTCTATTATACTTCCGTTCTAAAACCTTACTGATAGTGACATTATACAGGGTGAAGTTCAGACCACTTAGGGTTTTATAGAAGGCCTTTACTAGCTAACTTCCTTTGACTTATCTTTGGACAACTCTTCTTTCTTATGCTATTTTTTGGTCACCTAAAAATATCTGTGATTCCTAGAAAATGCCCTTAAATGCCATGTCTGTATGGCTCAACACATATTCTCTCTTGCTCTGGGAATGAAATTCATTCATTCATTCACTGACTCACTCAGTAGTGTTGGACCCTGCACTGTGACAGAAGACACAATATACAGATATGAGTATCACAAATGAATAAGAAAGATATATGTGCCATAAGCAAAGCACTATGTGTGGGACCTGGATGTGTAACAAAAATACACACAGCAACATCACAGAGCATCTCTTTGTGAAAATAATAACGAAACAGATTCCTAGTTAGGAGGTCGAAGTTGGGAAAAGGAGAAAATGTTGCAGGCACAGGGAATAAGTGACAATCTTATTGACTTAAGAGAGCTTGGGATGTTCAAACAATGGAAAGGAGATCAGTATGGCTGAAATCAAGGAGGGCATAGTAAGAAATGAAGCAGAAATCACACCATGGAGCTTATATTACCTAGAGTGGGGTTGATTTAGCGTAAGCAGCAGCTCTTCGAGCACACATTCGGGGCAGATGTAGTTGCTATCATGTTTGTTTTCCTGAGATTCTTTGATCAGTCATCCACTGTAAGGATGCTCTTATCATACCTCTAAATGTTTCTTTCTCACCTTCATCCCTATAAATCTATAACATTCATGAAATGTAAGAAACACTATTTGTCATTATATTCACAATTCATTACAGAGTTCCTGGCACACAGTATATGTGCAATGCATTTTTGTTGAATGAATGGTAGTTAATCAATAAGACTAGTTCAGGAATACATAGAGGTCTATGCCTGCATGCATCCATAATTGTTCACGAATCTGTACCTCCAGATCACTGTAAGCCTTGTTCAAGACTTGCTTGGTCTGATTTGGATCAAGGAAACAAGCCTGAATGCATAGGTTGAAGGATATTAATGACAAAGGGGGATGTTTAGGGAAAAAATATCAACAGTCTAGTAATTAAGTACTTTTGTACTTACATTGCATATTGAAACTACCCTGCGTACTGTTCTGATTTGTAAGTGTCCCCAAAGCCTCATGTAGCTATGAGGGGGGGTTGGCTTCTGGGTTTGTGATTGGTTATTGTGGGTGTAGATGCTGCACCTGCCCTGGGCAAGTGATCTGCATTACAATGTAAGGAGGGGAGAGGCTGGCTAGCTGCCTGAGCTGCTGCCACACCCTTTGCACTCTGCTCTTTGCCACCCCATGAAAAGTTGTTCTCTGCCATGCTGCACTTGGAGCACGCTGAGTATGGACTGAAACCTCCAGTAACTGTGAGCTAACTAAAGCTCTCCTTCCTTCATTTTGAGTGTTGTTTAGTTGTCCTAGGAACAAGAAAAGAGTAACTGAGACAGAACCACTAAAACATGTCAGTTCCTAAAAGCCATCCTAAAAAAAATAACCAAGACTCTCCAGAACACTGGGTTCAATGCTAGCTGGAACTGTGTGGGAAACTCAGAAAGACACACACACATAACTTGTTCAGTCTCTCTACGTACAGACCACAACGAGACCGGCACAGGTGAGAGCTGGGCACGGGGCTCACAGTGTAGCTAAGGTGAAGACCACTGTTCTCGTCAGTCAGCCTTTGTGTTTTTAGGTCACTGGATCACTTGAAAATTTGTTGTTAAACTGACCAGCTACCACAGATGAATTAAATTGAAAACTCCATGAGTGTTATCTATTTTTCAAGTACTTTTTAAGCTTTCAGATGATTCCTGTGACTATCTGAGTTAAGGAAAATGTTGCTAAAAAAATAGTTATCAAAGAAACCAGATATGCCTCCATTAAGACTTATTAAAGGAAGGCCTATTCTATTACATTAGGTCTTTTCTAGTCCTTATATAAGGTACTTGGGAGATGACAAAGCTTCATGAAAAATGTTCCTTTTAGAACAGAGTACATACTGGCTATTTTACTTCTCTTCTATCAATTACCTGAGGTTTTAGAAGTATCATTTGTAATGCAGGGGATGGCAGCTGTCAAGTGGGTTAATTTTATGCTAGCAAAAGAAGTTCTACTTTAGTCTTTAATCCACATTAGAGATAGGAGATACTAAGGCAGAGTGAACTCTACATGATCCTATCAGGAATGCCTCACTCCTCCACCCTTTCCCCAGCCTTGTTGAGACTCCTTCCCCACCCTAGTGAAGATGTTACAAAAATCTTAAGAGATAAGAGGAAAACAGAACTAATTACAAAGAAGAATCCTTTGACTTCAACCACAGTATTCCAGTGTGGTTGCTGGGTAAACCAAGAAGGCATTTAAGCAGAAAAGAACAAAATAAAGAATGAAGCTGGAAGTGTTGTTGTTCTGTAAGGATTGGGGAAGTGAATCCAGATGCTGGACATTTAACTGTAACCCAGGGGCTGGGGAGATAACTCAGTAGAATAAGCACTT
Organism: Ctenomys sociabilis; assembly: GCA_004027165.1. NCBI lineage: Eukaryota > Metazoa > Chordata > Mammalia > Rodentia > Ctenomyidae > Ctenomys > Ctenomys sociabilis. The sequence goes on along the minus strand of PVKA01011805.1, from coordinate 487 downwards.
GCCTGGCAAGCACAAGGGCCTGAATTCAATACCCAATTCCACCAAAAAAAAAAAAGAACTATAACCCAGGAAGTGTCCAATGATTGACTTTGTTAGTAAACTATGGTTGTTTTTTTTTTTTTTTTTTTTTTTTTTTTTTTTTTTTTTTTTTTTTTTTTTCTTTTTCTTTCTTCCCTATTTTCGGTCTGATGTAGAAATAATCTTGCCATGAATGTCTGAGAGGGAGACCAGCACACCTGGTGTATTTGCCTGGGAAATGGATGGGTGACCTACCTGCTTTCCCTGTCTGTCTATCTGGAGTCAGAACTGTCTTGTTGATAAACCCCATCACCACCAAGGGATATCAGGAAAACAGGCAGTGATACAGAATAATAGAAGTCTAAAAACCAAAGTTTGAAGAGATCAGTCCCTCCAGTCCAGACCAGAATAGTACTAGAAACCAAAAGGTGACAAGTGATAACTGAACAGAAGAGTAGAGTTTCAAATA
>PVKA01011804.1:0-59687 GCA_004027165.1 Ctenomys sociabilis | reverse complement strand
CCTTCTCCCTCTCTCTCACCACCCCCCCCGCTTCCCAGGCCCAGCTGCTAGGGGGGATGAATAGTGCGCCCGTACAAACCTAGAACCTCTGAGGGGTGCTTCCCCCATGTCTCATGTCCCCTGTGCCTCCTTTCCCATGGTGATGCCCCAGTGACAGCTCAGGAAGATGACAGGGAAGCCCCTGGGCCAGCCCATCTACTGCCCCCACATGTCTAACAGAGCTGTGGGTGACAGGCTCCTATTTTTTTACTGTGGTAAAGAACAATGTAGAAACTGCCATCCTAGCCACATGTCAGTGTGCAGGCCAGCAGTGCACTCACTCTGTGGTATATTTTCACACTGCTGAGAGACAGACCTCCAGGACGTTTTCAACTTGTAAGTTGGAAAACATTCCTATGAAATAGCCCCCAAGCCCAGCCTCTCTAGCCAGGCAACCTGCGCGCTGATTTCCATCTCCATAAGCTAGAGGACTTATACCTCTGACTCATGTGAGCAGAGCCATCCAAGACCCAGCCCTTCGCAGCTGGCCTGCTATGCCACACGATGTGCTCACATCCATCCACAAGGCAGCTTGCGTCCAAATTCCCTTCCTTGTCAAGGCTGAGAAGTGTGGCTTACACCTCATGCTGTCTATCTATTGGCCCAGGGGACAGGATCTCCGATTACCCCCAGCCATGGGGGCCTCAGTCAGTACTCAGGAGAGGCCTAAGCACTGGGGAACCCAGCCGAGTCTGCTCAGAGTGAAGCTGTGCCGGGTGGCGCGTGAGGGCAGAGCGAGGGCCCTGTTGTTGCTGCTGTCTCTTATGCCTCTGGGTGTTCCCTTTGCATCCCCAGATGTGCAGCCCCAGGGTGAGTGTACCCTGCTGGTTCTTCAGGGCTGAGCAGCTCGCTAGGTGCAGGATCATTAGGAAGGTAACACTGATTGGCCAGTGGACTGCGTGCAGCCAGTGCTGAGCCCTCCTGGCCCTACTGGCTTTCTGGAACCCTAAGAATTAAATCTCCACTCTTTCTGGAATCTGTATCCAGAGCGGGAGCTGGGAGACCTGAGAGAGTCCCCAGAGTCCCCAGAGTCCCCAGAGGGTGTCTGAGTGTGTGACGCACCTGGCTTGAGCATCGCCTTCGTGATTTCCAGGCTCCATCTGAGTGATCAGTGACCCACAGCCACCCTACAGCTTGCTTTATAACATATGCCTGTGAAACAGATAGATAGCATCACCACATCTACTGCCTGCGGGGCTGGGATTTAAGGGCCTCTCTGCTCATCGTGCCCACCCCTGCTGTGCCTGCAGGGAAGGGACACACACCATCCCGGGATCATGGGTATCCTCAGGCTGTGCTCCCCAACACCTTCCACCCTGTACCTTAACTGCTTCCCATCCAGGTAGGGTAAGCTGCAACCCCAGATTAGGAGCCAGGGCAGTCGGGGGTGACAAAAGAAAGTGGGGAACCCTGGAGGTGGGAGGGGGCCAGAACAAAACTTCCCAGGGTAGCACTTCCGCTTCCGAGAGAAAAAGAGCAGGAAGTGGTGGTGTCCCAGGTCCCCAGCTGATACATCTCAATGATCTAACAACTCTGGAAGCAGGAAATAAGGGGCATGTGACTACGGCCATGCCTGGGCTTCCTACAGTATTCCCTAAGGGGACTGGCCTGTGCACAGGTGGGGAAGGGAATAAAGAGTTACTGTCAGGCATCTGAAGGCACCAGACAGTGTCAGTGATAAAAAGCAGAGGCGGGAAGAGCCAAGCCAGAGCCTCAGTTCCCTAGAGCACCACCCTCCATGATTTGTCACCCTACGAGCCAGGGTCCGAGCTTCCTCTCACAAGCCAAGCTGTCCAACAGCCAGTTTATGCTGACCTGTAGAAGGGAGTGTGGCCCCACTGGCTGCCATCTCCTTTTTGTCAAGCCCCAGGTTCAGCTGAATTTCAAAACCAGGTGATGAGGGCTCACGGTGCCAGTGTACTTCTGTGACCAAGTGTGTATAGCACCACAGATGCCTCCACTGACTCCAGAATAGCCCTGTAAGAGGTACAGGTAGGGAAATCGAGTCAGAGATACCCATGAAGCTTCTGCTTTGTACTCAAGTCCTGGACCCAGAGAGGAGGAAGGTGTGGTGTCCTGGAGGACCTTGCCACGGTCAGGTCCAGGGATGAACGTGAAAGCAGCCAAGTGTGTGGTGTGAGGGTGCCGGCCACCGCTGTTGCCACCTGCAGAAAGCATGGCCAGAGAAGACACCAGAGCAAGGGGCAGAGACCGGCAGGGCGGGGTGCAAGGGAGCCAACACCTTCCCCACAATAGTGCAAGCCTCAGCTCCCAGGCAAACTGAGGCAGAGAACAACTCAGCCAATGACAGAGCAAGAAGGACGATGCCAGGACACATGCCCTGCCAGCCTTTGGCCACATGCTGGCTCAGCCCACTCAGGCTCCCACTCAATGCCAGGACCAAGCCCTCCTGGCTTCCGTGGCCCCAGTGCACAAGCACCGCAGAGGTCCACACTGCAGGTGGCTCCCTCCCCTGCCCAGTGCTACAGACCTCGGTGGCAGCCTGCACCCCACACCCGGAGCACAGCTGGCTGGCCTGCCCTCTGTCTTGAGAGAGGCTAGGGCTGCCACAGCCTTTCTGGGGTCTGGGCTCTTCTCTGCAACTGCGGGTACATAAGAGCTTGGCAGGAGAAAGGATGAGCCCTCCCACCAGCTGCCCATACAGCCCTTGCTGCCCCTGTTTTGCTAGCAATTGCAGATTGGCTTCCTTGTCCTGCTAACTCTGCTGTCCATCTGGTACCAGAATAGACTGAACTCATCCTCCTTAGCTCATGCCCGGTGGCAGAATTGACCTAGTGGATGTGCATCCATGAGAGGCCAAGAGCTATCCGAGACAGAGGTAGGTAATGGCCCCAGGTCTGCAACAGACAGCTAGGGACTGAGGCCCAGCAGGTGCAGTGAGAAGGAGGAATCTAAGATGGCCCTAGACTTTCATGTCAGCTTTGGAAACAGTGACTGAAAAAAGCTTGGATGGGGAGCTGCCGGGAAAGAAAGGGGTTGGAGCTTACACAGTCAGCCCACACTGGAACATGCCAAAACAACTAAAGGAGCCTGACAGCACTGAGCTGGGATGGAAGAAGCCAAGGTCAGGGGACAGCAAGGAGTCTTCCAGTGGCTCCATACCACTGGAAGGCCAAGCTTAGCCCATGAGACAGAACTGTCTCACTATCCCAACACCTGTCTTCCTCCCTGCCTCTCTCTCTCTCAGGGCTCATGTGGGCTGCCAGGGTCTGTCTTTCTCGCCTGCCTTCCAGCACCAAGGAGTCAGAGAGAAGCAAGACCAAACTGTCTGTGCCAGGCCCTCCCCAGCCTGTCAAGTTGACAGCAACAACAGTATCTGTATACTGGCTCCAATCATGTACAAGATATTAATGATCATATTTTTCTAGTAATCCTGACAACCTAATAGGGAAAGAACAACTTTTATTCTCATTTTGCAGATGGCCAAGCCAAGGCTTGGGGGGAGGTTCCCTTGCTGGCATCTCATAGCAGAGGAGAGAGGCTCTCGTGGCTGGGGCCCAGGCTCCTCCTGCTACTGCACAGCCCTGCGGACATCTCTCCCTGGGCAGAAGAGAATAAATGGAAGACGGAGAGAGGTGATGGAAGGCCACGGCTGGAGCTGGACAGGAGCTGGGTGGTAGTGAGGGTGGGCTGGCCCATCTACCTGGTGGACCCATGCATCCATCTCTCAGCCCCTGCATAGGCAGTCCGGTGCCTGGCCTCCACCTGGAGAATGTGGCAGAATGGGAGGCTATTCCTCCCTTTGTGATTCTGAGTGGTGGGCTATTCCAACTGGCTGAGGCCGGGTGAAGTAGGAGGTTGGCTGGGGAGACCTATGCCATAAGGCAGTGAGCCCCACAGTCCCCAGCCTCTGCAAGGTAGGGGACTCTGCCAGCAGCCTGTGCAAGCATGGAGCAGTTTCTTCCCAGTCAGCCTTGCAGATGAAAACATAGCCCAGCCGTCCTTTGCAGCTCTCAGAACCCTGTGAAGCCAGGCCTGGGCTCTGAGCCACGGGGACAGAAGAGAGCACATGGGTGCTGTTTTAGGCTCCTGAGGATGTGGGAATTTGTTAGAGCAATGGAAAATGAGTGCATTTTTGTTTCCTGGAAATAGTAGTGTTCCCTTCCAAAAGCTGGTGTGGCTGCCAGAAAGGGCCTCGGGCAAAGGAGGGCAGCTCAGCAGGCAGCAGAGGCACCCCTTTCCAAAAGCAAAGCTCCTCTCTGGTCCTGGGTCAGGTTACTCCCCTGCCTGTGAGCCCCCAAAGCACTCCACTGTATGGGCAAGGGCTGTGTGGTCTGCACTGTCCTGGTGGCTGGCCCATTCCTGCCGCACACCTTCCCGTCTCAGCCTCAGGGTAGCCCCCAACACTGGGACCTGGGATGCAGTGGCTCTTCACTGGGGCTCCTCCACTGGTCAGGTGGTCACAGTTCTTTGTTAGGTCTGTCCTTGGGTTGCCCCCTTTCCCCTCTGCAAAAGCCAAACAGCAGGTCATTGATCTGCTAGCCCACCTTGTGTATGCCCAGCACAGGACAGGAAACAAGTGTCCCTCTCAGGGCAAAGCATGAGGTGTTTGCTCGGACAGCATCTTGCACAGAGGCCCTGGGGCAAGCTAGCATCTTTCTGCGGGGAGACCACTAGCAAGACCAGCTGAGGCTGCTATCGATTGCTTTCAAAGTCCAGTGGTGAATAGAACGGGGCTTCCGCTTGCAAAGAACCACAATACATCAAAACTGAACTTTCATTATTCATAGAATCACGACCCAAATCTAATCCAAAGACTGTTTCTTGGAGTATAAAAACAAAAAAAATTATTTGAAAATTCAAAAATTCAATTAATTACATTTTTTAACACTGTCAGGCTGGAAGAAAACAAATGCACATGAGTATTCTTTATACCAAGTCTGTGCCAGCATAATTTTTCTTTCAGTCCCAGCCCTTCCTTGCCAGGGTTTTCCCAGTTAGAAGGAGACAAGATGGTAGAGACCCCAAAGCACAGCCTCTCCTGTCAGAGCAGCCGTGTGTTTCACCAACAGGGGGCAGGTGGCCACACCTGTACCTGGTGCTGTGGAAGCAGAAGCTGCCCATGGGTGGACTCAGGGTGGACCAGGAGAGCCAAAAAGTAAACCCAGAAGAATCAGTAAGAAACACAGTCGTGCTTAGTTGCTGGGCCTCTGCTCACTTGTAACAACTGGGTGCAGAGCCTCAGTTTTTTCCTATGCAAGATGGAGACAAGATCTCCCTGACTGCCTCCCAGGGCTGTGGAGATGGTCCAGTGCCTGGGTTTATAAAGGAAGCCCTTCATGTGGGACCCACAGCAGAACCTGCTAGATGAGGAGCAGGCGGCCTGAGGGGACCCTGTGTTCTGAAGGTTGGTGGCACATGGCAAGCGGGCGCCTGCATCCTCCCCTTTGGCAGAGGCTGAGGGCTACAGGGCAGCAGTGCCGCTGGCTGGCTGGCAGCTGGGGCTGCGTTAATGAAGTATGGATTGGCTGGGCTGGAGCTGATTAGCTCTGGCATCAGGCTTTCCCTGAGCAATGCCTGCAGAATCGATACTAATCCCTTGATCCCATTAGGGGCTACTGTGGCTCTCTGGGACAAAGTCTGTGCCTCCCTCTCTTGGGGGACCCTGCTTACCAGTGGAGGGAGAGGCTGGAGCCTGGGCCACAAGCCCTCCCATTAGCTTATTTTACACATCGTGCCCAGAGGCCTAGGAGCCTTCCCCAGCCTCCCTGGCTGCCCCAGCTCCTCTCATGGGGCTGGTTATGATCCTTCATGAGACAGAGACCTCCACCCTCTCTCAGTACCAGAGGGACAGGCTCCTGCATAGCCTCACACAGCAGTGGGCAGGACCCGGTGCCCTGTGATCTGGGCAGCTGCTGTCACACAGCACAGCTGCTGCTTGGCCTTTCCTCAGGAGCTGAGCACCTTACCTAACATCTCCATGTAGGACCGCGGCCAGCACCAGCGTGGCTTGGTGGGGTCCCCCCAACACTGGGCAGATGTTTGCTCCCCAGGAGACAGAAACATTTGTCCCCTTTGGTGATGGCAGTGCTTATTACAGTGGAGTACTGTGCAACCTGCTCAAGTAGTGTTGAGATAAGCGTATTCTCTATGAAAACTAGGTTGAATTTTCTCCAAAGACGCCATAGAATGAGTCCAGAAAAAGCATTCTCCAAATTAGGTGAAGATTGATAGGATAGTTGTAGGCCTACGAATGACACTGTGTACAGATCAGTCACCAGCCGTCCTTCGGTTCTCCAGTCTCTGCAGCAAAATCAGAGTTGGAGACCCCAGACCTCCTGTCTGAAGCCACAAGCCTCTCAGAGTCTCTGACGGATTCATCTTGGGATCACAGGCAACCACCACGTTTTCTCCAGGCCCAGGCAGAAGCTTCAGGATGTGGGGGTGGTGGCCGACTCGGGCCACCCTTGGAGTAGGTGTTGTCAGGCCTCTTCCATCCTTGTCAAGGGGAGTGCTAATCTTCTCTCCTTTCATACAACACTCTGGCCACCCTTGGACCCTATCTCAGACTCACTGTAGATGCAGGGCCCCTGCCCATGTGGAAACACCGGTTCCCATGAACCTGCCCCCTGCTGGCCAGATACTTTCTCACAGCTGGGGTGCTCTCTGTTCTACTAATAACTGCCTGGTAATTAGCTCCACAATTTTGCCACTATGCTTATAATAGCCTCCATTAAAGTTATGGGGTTTTCAAGCCATAATGGCTTCAGAGTAATTAATGTGCAACTGGGTTTATGGCTAAGTTTATTTTTAGAGCTTTTGTCCCTTACTCTCCTCCTTTTCCTCTCATAGATATTTTGATCAAAACACTGCAGGGGATCAGAACACCCCCGTGACACACCCCATTGCCCGTTCCCTTTTCCTCCTTACCTCTTCTTCCTGCTCCCAAGTCCAAGCAGGTGTTGGCATCCATGCTCCAGGCAGCTGTGGCCGAGAAGGACTAGAGCACATGTTTAGCTAGTGTCCTGCACCACCCTGAGCCCAGCCGGGTGGAGGAGCTCACAAGACCTCCCCTTCATCCCGTGCTCCTAGTGGCAGCCAGAGACCGATGGCCAGGTTGAATTCTGGCTGCACTGGGTCCTTCTCTGACCGGCTGCAAATTGCCCTCTAGGGACCACAGCAGCAGAGCCGCTCAGGGCGGCTGTGAGCACCGCCTGCTGGCCTGCTATCACTGAGTGCAGCACTTGGGCATCAGACTGCAACAGGAAAGTTCGTGCCATTGAGGGCAACCAGTGCAGACAAGCGGACGCAGGCACCAGAGGCAACAGCTATGGGATCAAGTGGCTGTCCAGAAGGGTCATCACAAGGAGGGTCAGCCTGAAGGCTCAGCTTCATAGGCCCCGCATGCACCCCTTTCCTCAGCTTTCTGCCTCCCCCCAAACAGCAGCATGTGAGCCCACTCCTTTGCAAGTGCTGAAGAACACTGAAGATAACTTCTCAGATTTTTTTTTCCTTTTCGAGACAGGGTCTCTCTATGCAGTTCAGGCTGGCCTTGAAATCACTTTGTAGCCCAGGCTGATCTCAAACTCACAACAATCCCCCCTGCTTCAGCCTCCCAAGCGCTGCTAGGATTACAGGTGTGTACTGAGCTCCTTCCCAGATATTTGAGAAGACCCAGACAGGCCCAGCCTTCCTGTTGGAGTACATTCTGCTGCCATAAAGACAGCCTGATCTGGGGTAGTACATGGAGGAAAGCTGTACATTTGGCTCAGAGTTCTGGAGGTTGGAAGCCCAAGACCCCAGCACCATGGCAAAAAGTGAGGTGCAGGAAGCAGGCAGAGAGAAGATGGAAGAGGAGGGATGGCCTTGCCTTATGACACCCTGCACTGGACAGAATACTCCTGCTCCTGTATGAGTGGCACCAGTCCTCTGAATGGCCAAACCTTTTCTGTACAGTTCCTCTGTGGGAATTGTCACAATGACTTCCAGCTTCCAAGAAAGTGGCAGAGGAGACAAACAGTATTCTGACCATATCTCTTCATAAGATGTGCCCTAAAATCATGCCAGCCAATACATAGCCTTGGCACAGGCCCTGGGCAGCTTGCCCATGGCCTGGTGAGGAGAACAGGACCTTTATCCAGAGGGTGTGGCATGAGGTCACTGTGCTTCACACAGGACCCTCATGAGCTTCATGGTGTAGGTGCTGGGCTGTGTCATGCCCCGCCGCATCCAGGCAGAGCAGCAACCCCCTTTTGGAGGGTTCCTCCTCCCACTGCCCTCTGTCCATGACAGTTAACCCCTTGTGCCCTCCACCCTAGGGAGTGGTGCCTGCCATGTCTGTCCATACACTTGAGGCATTGGGCCTTTGGTGGGCAGGCAAAGCAACTCTGCTGTGTACTGGTGTGCAAGAACACCAGGTGGATTTTCCTTAAAAGAGAGGCAGTTGTCCCCATTTTGGCTGAGCCTGACCCTATTTCCATGTATTGATATGTACAGAGCAGGCTAGGACTTTGTCCTTATCTCTTCAACTGGCTCTGTGCAATGCATAGGGGTCTAGCTGTGGTGTTGACCACACGCATGTTTCCCTGGAACCCCCACCTGCTGCTCTCTTATGAGAGCCTGGACAAGACTGGACAAAGAGCCAATGCTTCACTCTGCAGGCTTGGACTGAGCCTTGAAACAGAGGCTGTGACTTCCTGGGGCTGGAAGTTCACACATCACAGCTGCAGCACCAACCCTAAAACACTAGATACTATCTCAGTTGTATTATGCAGATCATTCTGTCTGCATATTCTTCTCTGCATAGTACAGAGGTGATTTCAGGCCTCCCACCTAGCCCAGCTTATAGCCCTCACCTGCTTCCTACCACTCTCATAGTCACTCATCCTCAAACCACTCTTTTCTTCGTGAATGAATAAAGACCTGGCTTTGGCCCTAAGTCAAGGCCTTTGTTCCAGATAGCCATCATCATAGCTGAACTTAGGACTCCTTGGCTCCCCATAACTACAAATATGCCTTAAGTGTCTTTATTCTCACCATAGGCTGCACTGAGTGTGATGGATTGGAATTAACTCACTAGAATCCTAATAACTTTCCATGGTATTACAAATATAACTTTCTTGGGCCCCAAGACAAGGACCAGGGAGGAAGGGCTCGCTATATACTGGGAGGCAGACCTGGATCTTCCAGCCAGCCTCAGAACTAATGAGGACTGAGAGGAGGAGGACAGAAGCTCTTTGTGGGCATGCCTCTCCACTGGGCTGGAGCCGAGCCCGTGCAGGCTGGGGCTGGAGCTGCTGGGCACTGTGGGTGGCGGTGCTTCAAGAGCTGGCCCGGCGCCCTCGGCTGCCCTCTCCCTCACCCAGCAGACCCCAGCTGCAGCTGCATAGCTCAGCTTGGATATGAGGGCAAGAGAGGTAGGGGATAGGACAAGTGGCGAACGGCCATGGACTCGCCACACTCAGCCTCCTTGCAATCAGAGATACAAGTACTGCAGCGGGTGGCTGTCCGCAGAACCGAGAGCACATTCGAGTGGCACATTCTCCCTGCTAGGGTGCCTTTTCTGGGGCTCTGCAGCTGCCATTTCCAAGAAGTGTCTTCCAAAGGCCCAGAAGCTGCAAGGGGAATCCCCTTTTCTGTTGCTACCTAGCCCCAGTCAGATTTCCACAAGAATTTCCTGTAGCAAGGGCTTATACTGTTTCCTTCAAGGGCTCAGCATACCTTCCTTCCTTCCCAACCCAGTCCCCAGGCCTTGAAAGGTCCCCCAGGACATTATAGTAGTTTGGTTTCTCATGCACTGATAACTGGGGCAACTGGCAATGTTTAACTCTGAGAACAACCTTGGGAAGTAGGGTCCCAACTTCAAGGATGAGAAAACTGTGGTGCAGAGGTGCACCTGGTAAAACTCAAGCAGCTTGTGGGCAGTCGGACCAACAACCAGGCAGCTGTCTCTGAAGTTCCACATTGCCACACCTGGGACCAGTGGCAAAGGCACAGCCCCATCCTCCCAGGCGGGCAGAGGGAAATGGCACCTGAATCTGTGGAAGCCAGCAGCCCCCATGCCCAGGTCTCTGGCCATCCTGCCCTGCTCTCTCTTGCAGGTGTCTACTTCTGAGGGCTCCTGACCCTGCCCTGGACAACCACCCCATCAGACTCCTCGGCTAGGATTCTCCAAACCTGCTTCCACAATGGGTGGGTTGTGAGCGCTGGTAAGACCTACTAGCCAGCGTGTGGCCTCCCTGTCCTGCATGCCTGGCTGGCCGGCCCATGCCTATTCTTTTCTCCCCTTTGCTGCCACTGCTCTGTGGCCACCCCTCTCCTGACCTTACCACCACTCAGGTAATGAGGAGCTGTGGGTGCAGCCAGCCTTGGAGATGCCGAAAAGACGGGACATCCTTGCAATCGTCCTCATCGTGCTGCCCTGGACCCTTCTCATCACCGTGTGGCACCAGACCACCCTCGCGCCCCTGCTCGCTGTGCACAAGGGTAAGCCACACCTGCCCTGCCCCCACACAGCTGCCCTGATCCATGGACAGCTTCTTGCTGTGGGGCACTGAGTAGCCAAAAGAGCACCACAAATCATCCAGGCCCCATTACCCTCCTGGGGTCTCCTGCTCCTCTGAGAGTCTGGTAAAAGCTCCCCACATGTGGTTTTAAAACGCACCTGGGATTTGTTTTAATTTAGCACAGCAAGACCTTGAAAGAATTTGTTATTCTCAGTTTCCAAGGAGAAGAAGCGTGCTCTGCAGGCCCAAGGGCAAGCCCTGGGCAGCCTGGGGTAGACTTGGAGAGAGGCAGTGGGCAAAGCCTTTATTGCAGTTTCTGTAGGAAGAAAAGGGCCAAGCAGGCATTGCAATAGGCACAGAAGTGGAGCATTTGAGTCATTTTTGTGGGTTCTCAGATATGAGGTAGTTTCTAGTTATCCGGTATTGGCAGTGGAGTGATTCAGGGCAAGGGAAGATTAGCTTGTTGTTTGCATTTGAGAAGGTGGTGGTTTGGGGCAAAGGTTCTAGATTGGCTCATTTGCATTTGAGAGGTGTGTTTTGGGCAGTTGTCTTCTGTCACTAGAAATCAGTGCCCTGGGGTGGCACCCTTCTCTGGTCTGCAAGGCCCTCATACACCATGGCATAGATTATAGAAAAATGTTAGAAAACAGGATCAACACGCACACACACATGTGCAATGTGCATCCATTCTTACCACATCCAAGGAGCAGACCCCGCAGCAGCAGATGGGAAGGAGGGAGAGGCTTGTGGCCTTAGCAGGTATGGATTTCTTGTTCTCTGTGCTTTTACAAAACTAGAGATAGACTCCAGGGCCTCCAGCATTCTAGACACTCATAGCTATACACTTGACCTTAGCCAAAAGGCTGAGAAGCAGTTGACACTCACAGCTATGCTGTGAAGACAGTTGTGTAGCCAACATGGGCCCTTTACACTCAACTTTATCCCTAGCCCTTTACTTTTCGAGAGAGGGTCTCTGTAACCCTCCCAGAATCTACATGGTGTTTTAAACCTTGCGGAGAGTATTATGCTTCCTATTTTCCTGTTTAAGGGTTTGGATCTACCAGGCAGCACCAGGATTGAGCCCCTTCTCCTGGTCCTGAGTCTCAAGGTGGCTGTTCTCTCTCACACCTGGGCTCCCTGCACTCCAGCACCTTCCACATGCCCCACTGCCATCTGCCCTCACTCCTCAGCCTTTAGTCCCATGCTTTTGGGGATATACACTTTTTTTGAGGGGAGGGTCTACAGGGTGTTTAGGGTCTCACTCCTAGATCAGACTCATAGTGATCCACCTGTTTACAGCCTCCCAAGAGCAGGGATTACAGGTCGCACCACTACACTTGGTCACAATTGCCATCTCAGCATGCCCTGGGGGCGGGGCTGGCACAGCAGGCCCAGGGATTAACTCCTGGCCCCTGCACCTGCTTGCAGGAGCTTTAATCCACTGAGCTATCTGGCTGGCCCTTTGGGGAGGAGATTTAGAGCAATTTTCCCACGCTGTGCTGTTGTCCAGGTCACCCCAAGAGGCACAGGTGTATGCCTGGAGAGGGCTCCTGTGCTAGGACTCAGCCCGCACCCCACCCTTCCCACTGGCCTCAGGGCTGCTGCACCTCTGAGTCCTGAAGGCCTGCTCATGACCCTCCCTCCATCCAATCGCAGGATCCACTCCCTCCATCCATCTTGGTGGGCCCTGGGGAGGTAGGGTGCAGAGCCACCACTTTCGGGCATAACACCAGTGCTGAGTGAAACAGCTGGGTGTCTCTGACTCTAGATCTGCCAACAGACTCGAATATATAGCAATTTAACCCCTCTGGCATGATGTACTTCCAGGATAACTATGATTCTCAACTGACAGGCACCAATGAGAGGCACTGGAGTCAGAAGCAGAGAGAACCTTCAAGGTAGAGGCCCAAAGTACCCAGTGTGGGAAGTGGGGCTGCAGCAATCCTGAGCTTGGCCTTGCCTCAAAAAGACTGTAGGGGACTGTAGAACTTTTGCAGGGCCTGATGTCAAACTTCACGAAGCAGCAGTGACTGCTGCATGGATGTCGTTTGTGTCTGAATCAGAAGTCTTGGTGACAGGAGAGTCTCAGGCCTGCCTCCAGAGCTACTCTGTCTGTCTCTGGGATGGGCTCAGAACCTTCTTGTTTCTATGCTCCCATTAAGATGATGATACCTGAGATAGGAGCGGAGCTCAGTGATACAGCTCTTGCCTAGCATGTGTGAGGCCCTTGGTTCCATCCCAGGGGGTCATTAAAAGAAAAAAAAAAGGGAAAGAATAGTGGGCATTGTAAGAGGAGAGTTGCACTTGCTTAAAAGCCTGCTCAGGCAGGCTCAGGGGCTGGGATTTGATCCCCAGTGTGCTGTGCAGGCCCCGCCCCCAGGGTGCACTGAGATGGTGATTGAGACTGTGTATGCTTGCACTAACCTGTAATCCCAATGCTTGGGAGGCTGAAAGCAGGAGGATCACTACGAGTCTGATCTATGTAGTGAGACCCTGTACTAAATACATAAAAATAAATAAATAAATCTCCTCTCCAGACCTAAGTTTCCTTTTTTGACTGCAGGATGAATTAAACCTTATATCCTTGTCAGAATCTTGAGCATATAGCGTTCTTCAGCTGTATTCTTTTGTCAGTTTGACCCAAATTCCCTCCAGAGAGCCTCCTCCGATGAGCTGCATCTGTGCTGCTCTCCGCCCTGGCCCTCCTCTCCCCAGCACCTTATCTGTGGCCCAGGTAGCTGGGTGCCAGCTGCTAAGCACAAGAGCAGCTCCTCTTCAGGCTGTGACCCTATCAGATGCCACACTAGCACCTAAGTGGTGGGCTGGAGAGCAGGATAGAAATGTTGAACCTAGCTCCCTCTGTGTGGCTATGCTCTTTGCATCCTCTCTGTAACCACATGGAGTGAGGAGGAAGGAGGGCAACTAGCATCTTACACAAAAGGAGGTGATCCAAACCGTGCCTGGCAGTGCTCTGAGCCCAGAATGTGTGTTGACTCATTAACCCACCGCATAACTCAATAACATAGATGCTATTATTAGCTCCTGAAATCAAGGTGCCAGAAGCTAAGTGACTTGCTCAAGAGCACACAGCTTGGGAGAGAAGGGTGGAACTGGAGTGTGGGCATCCAGGCTGCTAGGTCTGTCCTCTGCACACCACCTCCCAGCTATGATGGCAGGTCATGGGCCACAAGGGCTGCACCATCTGTTCAGAGGCCCTTCATAGCTCCTCTTAACACAACTGCCATGGCAAAAATGTCTAAGGTGTAAGGAAAACCTTGGTTGCTAGAGCTGCCCCCAGCAGGGGCAGGTCACCCCCAGAAAGTGCAGCCAAAAGCCAGTGGTACCAAATGATATAGCTCAGCATTAAGCTCTGTGTGGAGATTCAAAGACTTGATTACATAATGCCGGGACGGAGAGGCCCCACCTGACTAGAGTTTGAGAAAAATCTGGGGCAGCTCACCTCAGGTTCCTCGGGAGCTACTGTGTGCTGTAACCACTCTGTTCAGGCCTTGTGATACCCACCAAGGGTGGAAGTTCACTGTGCAGCGCGGCCAGCTCCACCACACATGGGGGCACTCAGAGGAAAGGGCCAGGCATTTTGTCATGGGAAACTCGTGCCTTCAAGAGCTGAGGATGCAAGGTCAGAGCGTGGCCAGCTGTCCCAAGCCAGCAGTGGGACAATTTCAGCTCAGCCCTCACGTGACCAGCAGATAGGCAGGGCTCTGATGCTGCTCTGGGAACAGAGGACAGGGCTGCCTTCCCAGGGTGCTGCCCTGCACCCTAGATCTACGTAAGGGACCAGGTCAGGGCTTCTGTCACCATACTGCCTTTCTCCAACCCTGCAGATGAGGCCGGCGATCCGAGGCGAGAGGCACCCGTGGGCACGGACCCCAGGGAGTACTGCATGTCCGACCGCGACATTGTGGAGGTTGTGCGCACGGAGTACGTGTACACGAGGCCGCCACCATGGTCGGATACACTGCCGACCATCCACGTGGTGACGCCCACCTACAGCCGACCGGTGCAGAAGGCTGAGCTCACGCGCATGGCCAACACGCTGCTGCACGTACCCAACCTGCACTGGCTGGTGGTGGAGGACGCGCCACGCCGTACGCCGTTGACTGCACGCCTGCTACGTGACACGGGCCTCAACTACACGCACCTGCATGTGGAGACGCCCCGCAACTACAAACTGCGTGGCGATGCCCGCGACCCGCGCATCCCGCGGGGCACCATGCAGCGCAACCTGGCCTTGCGCTGGCTGCGGGAGACCTTCCCGCGGAACTCCACGCAGCCTGGAGTGGTGTATTTTGCAGACGATGACAATACCTACAGCCTGGAGCTCTTTGAGGAGGTGCGAGCTGAGGAGGGCTGGCTGAAGCCAGGAGGGGCCTGCAGAGGGGGAGTCCCTGAGGGGAGGGTCTATGCTGATGCAGAGAACCGAGGAAAGGGGTGAAGCCTGCCTGTGGGGTTACCACTCTCCCAACAACTGTCCCAACCGGGAGGCACTGAGTGGGTATCTTCAATGTGGTGACCAGAACCCACTCGTGGGCACGGTCTGAGCACCCTCCTTCAGGGGCTGCGTGAGTCTGGAAGAGGGGCCAAGTATTTTCTTTTCGTGGAGGACCAAGAGTTTTGCATAGGAGCAAACAGCAGCAGGGTCGTGTCCTGGAGGCAGGCACCACATCTGCCACCCGGGGCTTGCTGGCAGCCTGATAGGCCCTTAAAGGGTCCATCCTGGGGACCATGCTTGCAGTACACAGGGCACATGGCTGCAGACGCTCCAGTGCCCTGTGGAAGACAGGTGCCATTCCTGTCAGCAGGTGAGCTGTCTTGACTCTGTCTTCTCCCTTGTAGATGCGCAGCACCAGGAGGGTGTCTGTGTGGCCCGTTGCTTTTGTTGGTGGCCTTCGCTACGAGGCCCCCCGGGTGAACGGGGCAGGGAAGGTAGTTGGCTGGAAGACTGTGTTCGACCCGCATAGACCTTTTGCAATTGACATGGCTGGATTTGCGGTCAACCTGCGGCTCATCCTACAGCGAAGTCAGGCCTACTTCAAACTGCGTGGTGTGAAGGGAGGCTACCAGGAAAGCAGCCTGCTTCGAGAACTGGTTACCCTCAATGACCTGGAGCCCAAGGCAGCCAACTGCACCAAGGTAGGGCCCCTCTCAGACCTGGAAGCTGCAAGGGTCCCTCTGGACCCTCTCTCTACAGATGGGGAAGGAATCAGCCTTATGGCCTTGCCTTCCTGAAATTCCCACCAAGGGTGACCTTCACAGAGTCAGGACCTAGAGTTCCTGCTCCCCCAGCAGAGCAGAGGTGTTCCACAACCTTGCTACTGAGCACACACACACACACACACACACACACACACGCACGTGCATTTCTATGGCTGGTGTACACATGCATGTGTGTGCATACGTATATGCACTCCTGTACACACATGGGAAGTCTTAGAACTTGCCTACTAGATTTCTTCCGTGCAGCAGATACTTTCAATGCACCACCTGTACAAATGGCAGGGACGAGGGGGCGGGTAGAAATAAAGAACAATCAGGAACTCTTGATGGAAGAAGGGCAGAAATGGAGGGAGGGGCAGGAGAAATACTGAGGTGTGGGAGGGAGCAGGGAGGTGTCCAGTGAGGTCTGGAACCTGCCCCACTTCCTTTCCTGTTTCTGGACACAGATCCTGGTCTGGCACACACGCACAGAAAAGCCAGTGCTTGTGAACGAGGGGAAGAAGGGCTTTACTGACCCCTCGGTGGAGATCTGAGCCCCAGGATACAGGTAGGAGACAGGCAGCCAGGCGAAAGCTAGGCGATGCGGCAGAGGCTCCTCAGGGCCGTGCGTGTGTGTATGTGTGCGTGTGTGTGCGTGTGTGTGTGTGTGTGTGTGCATGTGTGTGTGTGAGAGAGAGACAGAGATAGAGACAGAGACAGAGAGACAGAGACAGAGACAGAGGCAGAGACAGAGAGCGCATGCTATATCCCCAATTCTTTCCATCTGTGAGACTGTGTCTCCGTCCATGTCACTGTGTTGCCCAGGCAGAGCTTCACTCATGGTCCTCCTTCTTCAGCCTTCTCCTCTTGACCTTTGTGAAGACAAGGCTGAACGTGAGCAAGTGAGCATGAGGTGTGGCTGGAGCTCCTCTCCCGCCCATCTGCCTCACACTGGCAGATACCAGGCCTCCGCCACAGGGCTGAGTCCTGCCACCAGGTGCTTGGGATGCAGCACCTTCTTCACTGTACTGTGTCCCAGCCCATGGCAAGGGGCTGCCACTCAGACGGGCTTAGCAGTTCTGTCCTGGGTTGCCTCTGCCCTCTGGATGCCCTTCTGTCATGAGCCTGCTCCTGCCAGTGACCCTGTTACCCTCAGCAGGCAGTGGTCTAAGTGAGTGGTGCTGCCGAATGGCCAGGCAATGACTTTCTGAAGGCTTTTCTGTACCCTTGCCCCGCCTCATGAAAGTACATCTTATGGCTCCCCTCTCTAGGCTGTGTAGGCGAAGGCTGGAGCTCCAACAGTGGGCGGACATTGGTCTTTGGCCCAGGATACCTCAGCTTCCCTGCCTACAGGAGCTGGAGGGTTCATTCTGCCTGTTTTTCCCCCATGAAATCACCTTGGCCAGTGCTACTTATAATGATCAGTATAAGACCCTTGTCCCAGCGCCCTCTTTGGAGAACCTTCTTCACTGTCCCTGAAAAGATCCCAGAGAGGGCTCAGGCTTTGTACACTCCAGAGGCCCTACCTGGGGCTCCAAACTGAGCCACAGGCATGGCGTGACAGCTATGCCCTCTCTGACCCCACCTGTGCTGATCCCTCTGGTTTCTTCTGTGCCCAACAGGGGCCTTCTCCTCAGCCTCAGACCCTGTTCTCGGCCTCCATCCTCTCCTCACAAGTGCTGGACCTCTATGGCAGACTCCTGAGGAAGCACCATCACTTCCTTGCTATTCCAGGGACCTCCCAGAGAGCCCAGCTGGATGCCGGGACAAGACAGAGAATTTAAGCACAGAAACCCCAGACCTGTTCTCTCCATCTGACACGACCCAGGACCTGAGAGACCATGGCTGGGGATGCAGCTGTGAGCAGCGCTGGCATCCAATACACTCTCGATTAGTTCCCTGTACAGGTCCCAGGCAGCCATGCGGGGCTGGAGGGAGGTAAGAAGACCCGCAGCTAAGGGGCTGCGGCCCTCACTGCGTCCAGGCCTCTACACGACCACAGAGGCTGAGCAGCCAGGGAGTACAAAGAGCAGCCCCAGGCCGCACCTGTGCCCACACCCACCCTTGGCACCTCTTCCTGAGCCCTGCTCCCAAATCAGACATACCTCTGGCTCTTCTGGTCCATGTTTACAGAGCAGCAGGCGGTCTTTGATCCGCTGGCAGCCAGCCCTGCATGGGAGCTTGGGCCTGCTGGAAGTCCTGCCTGTACCTCAGGCTGTGAAGGGAGTGGAGCCCCTTCCTCTTGCCCACTTCCCTCAAGCCTTCTCCTCCAGTACTGGCAAGGAGGCGGCCCAGAGCCAGCACAGGTCACTACTGACCTGCACCCAGAACCACACAACCCCACTGTCCACGTACTGCCTCCTACAAACCTGGACTGAGAAGCTGCTTGCCTGGCCAGGACCCAGAAGGGGAGACTGGAGCTCAACCCCCGCAGACCTCAGGGCTGGAGTGAGCAGCAGGGGGCAGGCAAGAGAGCAGAGGGAGGTGAGAGCAGCCCTCAGGTCCTCGGCCCAGCTGTGGTGTGTGTGTAGGTGGGAATGGTGGCGGGATTGAAGAAAAGCAGGAAGATTTCCAGTGAACGATGAGAGAAGCCCTGAGCACACATTGCTTTGAAATCATTCTATATTTAAAAAAAAAAAAAAATAGGAAAGCAAATCTCACTTCTCCTTAAGCTGGGAACATGCAGAGCCAGCCTGCCTCACACCCAGCTGCTCCCTCTACTCCCCCATCCATCCCCTAACCCCCATCCCCCACCCTCACCCCGCGAAAACAGTGTGCGGCGAGCAGCTGCCCCCACTGGGAGGCGCTGGACCGTCTGGGCCTGTGACCCAGCAGACCCTGTGGTGTGATCTAGCGCATGCTCCTGCAGGGTTGGAAGCACAATTTTTCTCCTAAGTGGAGGAAAAGGAAAGGGCGCAAGCCCCCTGAAGAGGTGTTTATTTTTTAACTGCTAACAGCCCCTACTCCATTAAAGCTCACAGGACAGGTTTGCAGACCGCTGAGACCATCCTGGGTGGATAGTGGTATTCAGGCCAGAGACCTAATACTCAGAGCACAGCACTGGCCACCCATCTGGACGTGGGTTCCACGTTGCACCGTGTTCACAGGTCACCTGCTGAATCAGATCCAGAGCCACCCCACAGGACGTCTTCCCTAGCCTCTACCCTTGGAAACAGACCCCTTGGCATCAAGTGAAGGGGCACAGGAGAGGGGGAGGTGGCCCAGGAGAGGGAGGATGTGGCCACAGGGTGTCCACCAGTGAGTGAATTTACATCTGAGCGCTCTCTGCCCCACTCCGGGAGACTGGCCCTGAAAACTACGGTCAGATCGGCTGCTCTGGGACCATCTTCTTAGCCAAAACCCAGATCTCATTTTCAGGAAATTGACAGTGAACAACAAAATGGGGAAATCTTTTTTTTTTTTTTTTTTTTTTTCAGATGCTAGTTTGGTTGTTTTTCCCTAATATCCTCTCTCTTAGCTGCATGTATATTTATTTATAATTATAACCCTGATGGAGTACAGCCTTCTTTTGGGCGGGAGTGAGATCGGTATGAATTAGAACCGATCCCCAACCACCACCTGTTCTCCAGACCCAGGCCACCCCCTGCCCCCATCTGGCAAGCGGCCCCAAAGTGAGGCCAGGTTAGGGTTCTGAGGGCAGAGGCGGGGTAGCATGGAGCCAGGCAGCTGCACCATCTGCTCCGTTTTCATTTAACTGTAATTTGTTTTCAAAATTAAAAGTCAAATATGATTTTTAACAGTCCTAATACTTTCCAGCCCTGCACTCTTTGATTCCCACTTACTGACTTAGGCACCTACCCAGCGTTCGTGATGTGCCTGCTGTGACGAGGTGTTGTTCTAAAAGCCAGTGCACGGCTGTGGGAAGGCAGAGCCCTGCTCTTGGCGTAGCTTGCCCTCTAGCACCACGACTCAGCCCACACGTGCCAAGTGTTTCTGATGTGATCTGCTGCAAGGAGGAGCCCTGGGGCTGGGGCCCAGAGTGAGCAGGCTGAGGGTCTGTGTGGGGAGGCTGGAAGTGTCTTCCCAAAACAGTGATTTTGAGCAGAGCAATAACATCCCACATGCAGCTCGCAGGGTCAGTGTCCTGCAAAAGAGCTCTCTGAAGGTGGGAGAGCACTAAGCATGCCCATAGCTCAGCACACAGGATCCAGTGGCTGCCACCGTGGGCAAGGGAAGAGGGCCGAAGCGTGCTGGGAGATGAGATGGGCATACATGGCGGGCGCTGCAGAGCCAGGGAAAGTTTCTGGTTTCTACAGGGGGTGAGACAAGGCACAGGAGGGTTCAGCACAGGGCACCAACGTGATCCAGCTGGCTTTCCAGAAGAATCATTCTGCTGCCCATGCTGACAGAGGATGAAGGCAAGGGCCACCAGGAAGGCTACGTTAACTTAGGTGGAGACCAGGGTGGGCCTTCTGAGGGCAAAAGCCTCAGGACAGAGAGAGGTGGCTGGATGCCACAGATGGGGAGCCAGGAGGACTTGCTGAGGGACTAGAAGGAGGATATACAGAGTCAAAAATAATCATAGGAACACAAGAGAATTGCCACTGCTTGAAATGGGACGGAGTGCGGGTGGGTGCATGGGGGAGATCGGATTCTGTTCCAGACGCCAGATATGTGGAGGGGATGGTGAGAGGCCAGCTGCCCGTGCACTCAGAGCAAGGATGGGGAGGGACACTGGACAATACTGTGTCGAGACTGTGTACAAAGCTGCAGGTATGCCCCATGCAGTGAGTATGGTCAGAGGAATAAAGCCTGGTGTTAAGCTTCAGTCCTGTCACATTTCCTGGCAGGGTTGAACTTTGCAGAAACCCCACGCCTATGTAATGCACAATAAAGTGACACTGTGACACTGCTGCACGACTCAGACCATACCTGAGGAACCCTAGGCTCATCCATGTCTTAGCTCGATGCCTGCCATTCCAGTGAGCTTAGAAAAAGCTAATGAGTTTGGATAAAATTAAGGACTGTGTCCCTGCCTTTCTCTCCATCCACTGTCCACAACCTTCACTTTAATAAGCTTTCTCACTGGACACTTGGCCCCCCGTCAGATGTAGCTATGAAGAAACACCACTATCCACCTCCACCCTAACTCGGCACTCTTGGCTGAGTTTGCACTCCTGTCCATCAGCATGAGAATGGTTTGCATTTGGCCTCTCCTTTTCAGCGACCCTTCCAACCCAGGAGTATTTCAAGGAGAACCATGGTCAAAGGAGCCAGGGATATGGACCAGCACTAGCTGGGTGTGGTTGGCATCTGCATCTTCCAGCACCAGTGGAGAGATGCGTGCCTGACCCCAGCTGCCTTCTCCACCAGCTTAGAGTGCCACAGACAAGGCAAAGACACTGGCGAGAGGATGTGCTTCATCTCTATTGCTTTATTGCAATTCAGAACAGTGAACCTGAGCAAACCATAGGACTCGATCTGAGAGAAAGTGCCTCCAATCTGGACATGGAGACAACTGCATGGAGAGGCTACCTTCCTCCTGCAGCCTCATCACCAGGGCAGGGGACACACCAAGCTAAGGACAACACCTGGGCTAGACCTGTGCACCTCTGGCTACCCTAATATGCTCTGGGGGCCACTGCCCAATGCCACTTGGCTGGACTCTGCATATCCTGCCCTGAAATCCAGGTGTGGGGTGTGCTTTCTGCTAGGATCCACGTTTCTCTCCAAAGCACATTTCTCATCGAGTACAACTAGAAATAGTTTCTAATTTAGGAGAATGGGCAGTTAATTCTGTTTCTCTTAAGCTTAGTCTATCATCCTCTCAGATGCAGAGACTGTAAGAATGAAAAGAGAAGATGCTGTTTCTCCAGTGGAGGCAACTCAGGAAGGGTGAAGAAGAGAAAGCAAAGACAATTCAGGTGCGACTCCTTCCCTTCCCTCTCCAGACAGCAGCAAGCCTCCGGCCTCAGGAACAGAAAGGGGCTGTGTGGGATGCAGCCACAGCCCTGGCCACTGGAAGCATACCTGTGTCCAGTAGACTGACCAGCAGGGCCTTGACTCCAGAACAGGGGTGGGCCCCCAGCTTCACCACCCTGTCTGGGGGCCTAGTGCTCACCACAGGCATCTGACCAAACACTCCCAGCTCTCAGAGCTGTCCCTGAGACCTTTGCTATGAGGGCAAGGAAATGCAAAGCACCAGCCACACAGCCAGGCTGAGGAGCCCACTAGGGACAGGGGTCCCTGTGCCATTCCTCCACGCTCCTCAGGACCCCAGGCATAGGGTTTCAGACCAAGGGCAGATCGTGGTCCCTGGTTCCCTGAGGTTGCTTCTTAAGGAGACTCCTGCAGGGAGGCGGAGGCAGTGATCCCAGGCAGGATGTGCGGGCCTGCTCAGTGAATGTACTGGTTCCTCCCCAGGTGGGGAATGTCGGTGGACTGCACCATGGGACCTGCCACAGACTCCTCGAAAACAATGACCTGTGGGGCACAGAGGGCTGGACTGTAGGCTCCATCCTGGAGCCAGATCAGGAGGCCATGTGGCAGGGTTGGAAGGGAAGGGAAGAGGCTGCCTGCTACTTCTGCCTCCCCCACAGCCCTGACCAAAGGCTCCCAGGGCAGAATTTTGATGCCAGGAGGAGAGTGGTGTGAATACCAGCACAAAGAAGAGGAGAGAAGGTCAGGAGTGCTCCTACCTGGTTGGTCCCTATGTTCAGCCAGGCTCCAGGGAGGTAGAGAGTCTGCTGGGGTCCAATGTTCCAGTATCGTCCAAGGTTCTGGCCATTGACAAACACAACCCCCTTCTCCCAACCCTGAAAACAGAATGGTGGGGCATTAGTCTACATCGAGGGCCAGGAAGAAAGCATCACAGCAGAAGGCAGAGACATGGTAGACCCACAACCTGTGCTCTTCACTCAGCTTTGGAGACCACAAAGGTGTGCAGGTGGTATGTTCTGCCTCACCCTGCTAGCTCTGTGCACCCCAGGCAGTGTACTCCCTGCTGACTAGACAGGAACCAGCCTGAGCAGCACTTCCAGGTACTTCTGCTTAGAGACCTTGCCCCTGCCCCTGCCTCACAGGACCCTGGGGCACTTTCAGATGGGCAACCCAGGCACCATGGAGGTATCCAGCCAGGCCAAGCACAAGAGCTACGGCTCAGAGCCCTGAGAAGGATGAGGTACAGGGTGGAGAAAGGGGCCTACAAACCTCCAGCTTCAGGAATGTGTCAGAAGGAGAAGGGAAAACAGACAGGCTGCCCAAGAAAAAAGCAGGGAGCGTAGGTGCTTCAGGGATAGTAATCCACTTGTCAATGCTGACCCTAAGGACAGAATGCAGCAGTGAGAGGGGCTTTGCCAGGACTGGTTCTATGCACCCTTCCCCGCCTCAAGGCCCCATACTCTGACCACCTGCCTCAGCATCAGGACCCAGGAATGGTGACAGGGGCACCCCAGACATCCCTTCGCTTCCAGAAGCACAGGGCTCTGGCGGGGCACTGCCCTCATATGACCCAGTGCCTGGCCCTCTTTTCGTCCACATGCCTGC
Source organism: Ctenomys sociabilis (assembly GCA_004027165.1). Taxonomy (NCBI): domain Eukaryota; kingdom Metazoa; phylum Chordata; class Mammalia; order Rodentia; family Ctenomyidae; genus Ctenomys; species Ctenomys sociabilis. Next base: position 36,459 of record PVKA01011804.1, on the reverse strand, counting down.
CGGCATCCACAGGTCAGTTGGGGGCCCAGTGCCACCACACAGCATCTGCAAGCACACAGGGACTTGGGAAGGACCCCACCTCTTAAAGAAGCTCTTTTTCATATCCAGGCTGTAGATTCTGAAGTTTTTCAGGGGAGAATGATTCAGATAGAGATTTCCAATCAAACCTGTGGGGAGGAGACCAGGAAACATGAGCAGGCCCACAGCAGGGGTGGCTGGCCAGCTGTGGCCAGCGTCACCAGAGGGCAGCACAAGCACTGGCCTCTCCTGGAGCAGAGCTGCTGCCTAGGGACTCTGCACTTGGACAAAGCCTCCTCCTATTCATGCCAACAAGACAACAACCTGCAAAAGCATGACATCTGAGGCTATAGGCAGAATGATCTACCCCAGCACAGGGACAGATCTGAGATGTCACAGGTGAGATGCCTCTGGTCCCTGTGGGGGAAGCTCTGCATGACCAAGCAGTGACAGAGTGCAGGCCTAGCTTCAAGGTCAGTATCAGTCGGGTCCCAGGCTAACACGCCAGAGTTCAACCAGAGACCCAGGACTCAACCCAGGACTAAAGCGGCATTTTGAAAGTACTTAAATCATGAGCACATGGAAGTTAGCACTTGGGACCCAACACTGGGTAGCTGTGTGCCCCTGGACAGCAGTGGATCCCCATGTCAGGACCAGGCAAGCTATGTGATCCTAGAGACCACAAGGGTACTATGCCCATGGAGCTTCCCCACTGCGGAATGGAAATTCACGCAGGCAGGGAACGCAGACAGGCATCATGTGGCTGCAGTGCTCGTGACAGGGACAGGGTATGCATGAGTGTGTGTGTGTGTGTGTGTGTGTGTGTGTGTGTGTGTGTGTGTGTGTATACATTTCTGGAAAGGTGGCCTGTGACTTACAAACACGGAACTGTGGTACACAGGACAGAATTCACAGAGGAGGTCAGTGATGAAGTGGGAAGTCTGAGACAAGCACAGACAGCACAGCTTAGGCCAGGAGGTCCTTCCACCTCAGCAGGACAAAAGGCACCAGGTGGCTCCCTGAGGGAACCTGAGGAGGCTCTGGGACCTAGGGGAGTACTGCTAACTGACCCAGGAAGGGCCAGCCTGAATGCGGCTAGAAGCTACTCCCAGGGCTTCCGGGGAGGTAGTCCCAGTCTACATGGCTTCACTGTGGGCTACCAGAAGAATCTGTATGAAAACATGACCAGGAGGGACTGAGGAGATAGCTGAGCAGCTTTAGTACCTGCCTGGCAAGCACAAGGTCCTCAGTTCAATTACCAGTGCCAAAAAAAAAAAAAAAAAAAAAAAATTAAGAGAAAATACAAGTAAGAAGAGTGTGCACATTTCCTCCACTACGAGAGTAGAGCTTGGGAAGAGTGGGAGGGTAAGCAGTCTTGCAGGGCTAGCCTACTTGAGCTCCTTTATTCATGCCTTATTCATGCCACACTTGGGTATCCACATAAAAGAAAGGAAAAGCTAAATTAAAGCATGAAAGATCAGAAGGCCAAGAGCAACAAAGTGAATTGGGCTGCTGATATCCCTAGCAGAGGCAGGCATTCTGTTCATTGTATACCCTGTTCCCTCTTCCTTATAGAAAGACAATCCATAGGCTTCCCCAGAGAAGAGAAATGGAAATTCAGGGCAGAGGCAGAGGTCCTACGCCAGCTCTGCCTGCCTGACAATCCCCTTCCTTGCTCCTCACACCTAAGCAAGCAGACAGCTCCCTGAGAAAGCAGATTTTAACTGAGACTGGAGGCCAGCTCGGTGCTCTGTGGATACCCATGAACACAGGCAGATGTGCAGGGCCGAAGGGAAAGAACTAGAGGCAGCTAGGCTCTTCCGGCCCACTCAGCCTCTTCCCCCCTGTGGGCCCCCACATCCTGCTCATCCGCAGCATGAGGAGTAGCAGCCCATGTGCGAGCTGAGCCCCAGCAGTGCTCCCTGGCTCGCACTGAGACCCACCTTTGCGCTGATCATCAATATTATTTCCGTAGTTGACTCGTCCACGGTTCTCCACCAAGACCCTCAACATAGCATAGCCCTGCCAGGAACACAGAGGCCAATGGTAACCACCTGAGGACCCAGCCATGAGGTCCCTGCTGCAGGACCCAGGCATTCCCTACACTTTGAGAATGGAGTGGGAGCCCCTGGATGGCCAGGAAGCCACGGCTGTCCCTCTCCACCCGCAGCTCAAGGCCAAGGAGACCCCCCTGGCTTCTGGATCTTCCTTTTGAACACCCACCAAGCCTCCCTGGAGGTACCAGGGCTAGCCACACCCAGACCCCGGTATAGGAAACCTGGATCAAGGGGATAACAATCTCTGTCGTTTTATAGTCCAAGAATCCGATGGACGCTGTGTTCACAAATACCTGCCAAAGGGAGCAGACAGAAAGAAGCTGTGGTCAGCAGGAGGGCAGACAAGAAAGGCAGTGGCAGAGGTGGCACCATGTGCCTGCCTACCTACGAGGGGCTCCAGCCAGACCTGGAGGAGCAATGAACTCCATGGTCTCAGCTGCAAAGGCTCACAGAGCCAGGGGAGGGGACAGCTGATTCTGAGAGCAGACAGGGTAAAGTATACACTGTGGGTCTGGTCATCAGACAGTCCCAGGGACTTGTAAGAGACTCTCCTACCTGGCCCCTATCACGCACACAGCCATGAAGGACACCTGACGAGGTGATGGTGGTCTCGTACAGAGTGTACCCAAAGGCTTGTCCATTCCCATCATTTACTGGCAGGTTTTCCATGTTGATGGGCTTTTCAGACTTGATGGGCTGTGGACAGAAGACGGGAGGCACAGGAGTAGGCTGTGCCTCGGCCCAGCCCTCTGAGGTGAGTATGGCTAGCTCAGGAGGGAGGAAACACATAGGGGGCTCAGAGGCAGGGGTGCTAACTTCTTTCTTCTATTCTGACTTCTTATCATATTGAGCCCTGGGGCCCGAGTCACGGGGCACAGGGACAGGAGGAGACATCATTAAGAATGGAGCCCTGCAGTCCCCTGGACCTTAACTCCTCCCCACCCTCAACCGGGCATCACTGCTCCTTGGACTGGGCTCCAGGAAGTGCCCCTTTCCCAGGCAAGGTCAGCCCTTCCTTGCCAGCCTCCACCCCCATCTTGACAGAGATGGCTGGGGGAGGGAGGGGAGTGAAACCTCCTGCCTTCCTTCGCATTTGTTGGTTCCTTCCCACATGGTGCCCAACAGCCTGCTGGCTTCACTCTCAATTCTGGACTGAAGAACAAGCCTCAAAGTGTCCGGCACTGCCGCTAATCTTCTCAGCACCCCTCCTGGAGGGCTCCTGGGCCCTGCCTGCCCGCCCAGGGGCTGCCCCTGCTCCATGACCTTCATATACACTCACCTTCATATACTTGAGGGCGTCCCATAATGACAGGTAGAAAGATGGTGTCATTGGCTCATAGGCCATCTTGGGGAGAGGGTCAGGTGGGGGCGCAAGGGGGGTATCTGTGACAGAGAGACACGAACCATCCCTGAGGACCCAGACGGTTGCTGCCTCCCCTAGCCTCCTAGCTACAGCCCATGTCCTCCTGGATCCTGGCCAGTTCTCAGCACAGCCTAAACCTCTCTGGGCGGCAAAGCCTAGGGAAGGGTGGGGTCTGTGCACACTGGGACAAACTGTCTCCCTAATCCACGGCTGGGGTGGCAGGGGAGGTGGGACAGTACCCACATTCACAGCAGAAGTGGGTGCCTGAGTGGTATGTGAGTCGGCTGCCTGTTGGTACCTGAGAAGGAGCCAAAGAAGTTGTGGAGCCTGCCATACTTGGCTGTGTAATCGCCAGCCTCTGTCAGCACCGCATCATAATCTGCAAGACACCCATACAACTGTCATGGTCATCCCTGTCCCCAGAGCTGTTTATGGCAGTAGGAGATAGGAGGAACTGGGCTGGGAGCACAGTTGTCAGCCCCACAGTTGGGAAGGTAAACCAACTTTAGTGTGAGCCACTCAGTTACTATAAATACTAATGTAGGGAATATTGCAAAACTGCCCACAGTCACAGCATGAGCTTAGATTTCTAGCTGCAGGCGGTAAATGAGGCATCTTTTTCTACTCTCTGGGGACCCAATCCAAAGAGCCAGGAGATCACACCCTTTCAGAGGTCTAAGTAAGAAGCAGAGGAACTGCTCCTATCCCAGCAACCCTGGGCCTCCCTTCCCTTTCTCTAGATCCCAGCCCCCAAAGAGCTCCTGTAGCAAAAGAACCAGCTCACAGGCATACAGGGCCAATGCTCCAGCTGACCTTCAAGGTTAAAAGCAACAGCTCAGGCACACTTCTCCCTTTCCTGAGCACTATGCAGCCAAACACATCAAAGGCACCTGTTGTTCCTAAGGACTCTCCACGAAAAGGTCAGGCCTGCAAAGGCAGGGAAGATGAGGGAGGACAAGCCCTGGGGAATCATACTTGCCATAGCTGGTGACGTCAGACTTATACTCATTGAAATGCATGGCCCCATTTATGAAGCCAAAATTAGTGCCCCCGTGGAACATGTAGAGGTTGATGGAGGAGCCAGCATTGGTGATGGCAGACACCATTTTCAAAACCTCTACAGGAGAGGAGAGAAGGAGAGGCATGCAGAGTTAGATCCATCCTAGGCACCTGGAGCCCCAGAGTCCCAACCCCTCTGTGAGGTCCCCTTGCTGCTCTGTCCTGTGTCTCTACTGCCACTCTGGGCACAGAAGATTGGGGAAGGGGGACGGGAAGTAGCCAACAGTCCTGGCCAGAGCTTGGCCCCAGTTCTCATTCCTGTTGAGTCTATCAGCTGCCATGTGCACACTGTGTGGCAGGGGCCAGTCAGTCCCAGCCCGCTCAGCCCCCCAGCAGTCACTCATGAAATGCACAAAGCCAGAGCTCATCTGTCACAAGAGATTCAGCTCTGATCCCCTCCCTCACCTGACCTTCACTTGGAAATGATCTAACAGGTGAAAAGAAAATATGAAGGAATAGAAACAAGTAGGTAGCAGATAGATATTTTCTTAATATCAATTAAAGAAATGAAACTGGACAATGACCTATAAGACTGGCAAATACTGGACACACTAAACACTGGCATATCTCAAACTGGCAATACTAAGGTTGCTGCCATCCTTCTGGAGGGCAGTATGGTAAGTACACACTGAAATCCATAATCAGAGGGAACTGGTAAGTCAGGTACACAAGGCTGGACTCTAAGGGCGCTCCCTGAAATGGTACTGGATCCACCAAAGCCAGTGAACCCCCTGAGAATCCACCAGTGAAATATCAGATTAATAAGTGACGGGTGAGTCATCAACAGTGTATTTTGCATTAGTGAAGATGGTAATGTAAATCTACACTGAACAGTACAGAAAGCTTCTCTGGGTGGCTTTAGTGCGTATGAGCAGGTAGCTGGCTCAGTGGGGCCAGCCCCTATGTTTCTGTTTGATGTGCACACAGGGCTGCTGGTGGAGACACGAACAACTGTCTATAGAGTGTGCACCACTCTGTGAGCTCTTGTGCTCATATTTCTTGTGTACACCTCTCTGCGTCTTCTGGATGCTTGCGGTACACACACATCACTTTTCTAATCATCAAAACACACAAAAGCAATGGGGAAAATCCTACCTTTTGCTTTAAATGTAAAGACAAATAACTCTGAAATATCAAAAGCTGACCATTACACACAGATGATCCCAGAAGCCTGGCATCCTATGGCTCCACACATCAGCTAGCAGAGAACTGGTAGTGCCTTCTTGCTTCTGGGATCATCATACATACTGGATGTCGGCAGGGCATGGCACTCACCAGAGGAATCCAAGATATTGTGAGGGCTTCCCCATGAGTCAAACCACCCTGTCCAGTACTCCATCACCATCTTGGGCTGATTCCCCTGGATACCACAAAATGAGTTAGACAGGCAGGCCACCCAAAAAGGAAAGAAGGATGTCCTTCCTGGAGGGGATCCCAGATCCTCTTGTCTCCTGCCTCACCTCTGACCACGCAAACCTTGTGTGAGAGACTTGTGGAAGCAGAGTCCACAGGAGGATGACTTGTCCACCACACGTGACCTCCACACCCAGGGTATAGAATGGAAGAGTCTACCCGAGTGAGGCAGTGGCTCCTGGCGGCTCCTCGTGTTGTAATGGCACGTACAGTAGCCATCATCAAGAGGGCGTGGGATGGCTCTGACCTTCACAGCCTCCCTAGCAGACCTTCATCAGAACGCACATCTGCTTGGGCACCCTTCCCTGCACTGGGCTGCTTTCTGGGTCAAGACAAGCTTTACCCGTCCTCTTCCAGGAAGGGAAAAGCCTGCCCCAGCTGCGCACCCTGAAGGGCTGTTGCTTCCCTTTCTCTGGAAGAATCAGGGAGCTATAGAGTATGCTGTCTTCAAGGTCTAGCTTAAGTTTAAATAGCAGCTTGTAAAACTGGACATCAAAGTCAGGGCTGGACAGCTCAGCCACTTATTGGATGGGTGCAACAGCCACAGTCTGAATTCATATTTCAAAAATCTGAAATATTATTTCAGAATGCTGACCTTGGTGCCTGAGCACCACAAGCAGGCTGGGCTTGCTCTCAGGGCCATGCTCAGCTCTGCCATGACCTGGGGAAGGGCTGATCTGCTAGCACTTCAGGTCTGCACCAGACTCTTCCTCATTCATCAGAAATGATCAAATGTCCTCTCTGCCAGTGAGGGCAGCTGCCTACCAAACAATGATGTCTGATCCAGGGTTCAGGGCACACTTACAGACCACTAATCCTGACCCTGGAACCCCTATGACTTGAGACTCTCATTGCCCCATTAGCTGAAGGGGACATATGCACAGAGGTCCAGTGACTTGTCACACACTAGAGTGGCCAGGCCAGGGCAGGGATAGCTCACTGCATTCTACATTCCCCTCCAGCAGTACTCGGGTGCAATCTCACCTAGTTATTACTACTTCATATTTCATGTTTCTCCCTTTTCCAATAGATTACAAATTCTATGCACACAGAGATCCTGTGATCTATCATACAGCACATTAAGCACAGGTTGGCTACTCCACAGATGGACTCAACCTGGTCCCACCCAGATCCATTATCTTTCCCAGCAGAAGTCTGCCTGGACACATGATCCTCACCCCACAAGGCCTCAGTAGCTATGGTGAGTGCATGGGATGGCCTGAGGTACTTATACTCATGGCTCCATTTATGAAGCCAACCCCTGCTCTAAAGGCTGTGGGCTAGAGTGGAAATGAGCCCAGCTGCAGTCGATATGACAGGGGATCAGTGAGGACAGGTAAGAGAGGCGGGGATTCCTCCCACCCTGCAGCAGGCTGGGGGAGAGATGGGGCTCTCAATCCTGGTGTCAGGCTGTGTCATGGGCCAATCATGTCTGTCTCCTTAGGAGACTGCCAGCTCGGGACCAAGCTGTACAGTACAACTGATGTAATGGTGTTCACACACCCATGATAACTCTTCTCTTTTTCCTCCTGTTCTGACAATTATCTTTCTAGGGTCATAGGATCCTTCCAGGCTAAGACCAGAAGCTTACATAGGATCAGAGTGGGAAGAAGCTTCTCTTCTTCCTCAATTCTTTGGAGCATGTTTTGGGTCTGTGGAGTCCTCAAAAGTCAGGTCTCACTCACACCACATCCACCTACACCACAAAGCCACAGAGCAGCCTCCACGCTGCTGCCCTCAAAGGCATGTGGCAAGTTGGCTAAACCCCAGGCGGGCTCCCCCAGGGGGCACTCACAACCCTAACACCTGTGTGGTTCAGGCCCACCACTTCCACAGGCCTAGATTTACCTGAACATTTAGGAGGGAGGTGGTCAGTGCCTGGAGCTCCTGTTGTGACTGCAGGTTGATGGTGGCCAGCACTGAAGGGAAAGAAGAGGAGAAACACAATGTGGTCTTAAAGTTAGGAAGACTTCTGACCACCCCACGCCTTCTCAGGCCAGCTCCTGGCAGCAGTAGATTAATCTTACTGATCTTGGAGAGCCCACTACTCAGCACAGGGCTGGCACAGCCACTAATCAAGAAGCATCTGTCTTTGAGTAACTGGTTTTACAGACACAACATACACTAGGAGAGTGTGCGCTGCTCCTGTAGTAGCCAGAATCTGAGCTTCCTGCACCAAGCACAAAGTAGAAGACACTGACTTCGATGAAACCTCCTGTCTTATTTCTTGATGAGGAGTCATTCTCTATACCACAGTAAGTTCACTTCCAAGTTTATGTTCAAGAAAGATCCTCCCTGGCTGGCAGCTGGCCATGCTTCCCGTGGCTAAGTTTCCTACCTCGTCCTCCCCCGGGGCACCAAGGGAACATTTAGTGCCTCTTTTTAAAGCTGTCAGTAAGAGCCAAGCAACTGAGAACACCCCTCATTTGGAAGCCTGGGCAGAATACACAGCAAGAAAGTGTCAGAGTCGTCCATAGCAAAGAGCATGAATGATGGCGAGACCACCGGCAAAGCATTGCTGAAGAAACGCAGAGGCTGAGCAAACATCTCACCACTGGAGGACAGCGCTGTACTGGTGCCAGCCGACCCACAGAGTGTGACAGAAGTAAAAATGCCCCACAGTGGAAGGTGCAACTGGGAAATGCCAGACTATCAGTGGTAAAGAGAAACTTTCAAATCCTTGAGAAGTAAGTAGAGGCGGGACCCGAGACACACAAAGGGATCAGGAGCCAGAACGTCACTGGTCTTTAGCAGCACCAGTGCAGGCTAGAAAATAATGGAATAATGTCAGCAAAAACCCCAGGAAGAAGGCCCAACCCAGGAGCTCAGGATAAAGCTGTGCAGCAGACTTGCAACCAAGGCAGTTTCCCAGGCCCCACCATGGAACCTGGTATGAATAGGCACTAAAAACACACCAGTGAAGATTTTGAGTAAAGTGTTTTTTAAAAGAAGGCAAAAGGATGTGCATGGTAGCAGAGGAAGAAAAAGAAAAGGCTAAGCCAACCAGGACAATTACTACATGAGAAGGCAGAACTAAGTACATTGGAAAGCGAGTTGGTGTGCAACCAGGAGATTCGGATATTTCAGGGGAAGCAAGCAGAGGGGCCAGGGCTGTAAGAGGCCTCCCCACATCTGGCACACATGCCCAGGCGCCTAGCTCCCTGGAGGGAGGGCACTGAGGAAGAGTTATCCCCAGAACAGGAAGCCAGAGGAAGAAAGTTAGCTCAGCACACACACAGGCTTCTCTGTGCATGTTGTTCAAATGGAAGGAGAAAAGCAGTGGAAGCAAAAGTCAGAGAAGTAGAAATGGTCATTTCTAGGAAATGGGAGGAAAAGACAGACAGTTCTGCATTTCTTCCTGAGGATTCACATTATTTTACTTTTATTTCTTAAATTAATTTCTTAATTTCTTAAATTAAGAAATATTCTAGACAGCAAGGGAGGTCAGGTATGTGCAGAGAATAGGGCCAGGCATCCTCACAGGTCTCTAACCAGCTAAGGCTGATCACCAGCACCTAAAGGTCTCCCCCTCACAACCCAGCCCAGCCCACACCAGACTCAGTCCCAGAGACTGTGGGGACAGGTGTGAGGGGACAGTGCCACCCTGTGGAGGCAGCTTGGAGCACTGCTGGATGTCCACACCCCAGCCAGGGCCTGCCTTGGCCTTCTATCCATTTGTGGCAGACAAGAGCCTTGTATATGCCAGGTGCTTCCGGGAGACACAGGAACAAAAGCCCCTGGCCACAAACGCAAAGCAGGAGCTACAGCAGAGGCTGCTGGAGGTGACCATGGGGAACCACCACAGTGATCTCTGGATGAAGTGCAAAGCTGCCAGAGAGAGGGGCCCACTGTGTTCCAGGCAAGGGCAAGAAGGCCAGGAGAGTGAAAGGAGTGTGCACAGGGAGGCTCTGGGCGTGCCCTCAGCCACTGTGTTGGGAGGCCCTCCAAGGTCGTTTGCAGAGCCTCACTTCCCTGGGGGCACCTGAATTGATGATCATGGCCACACTTCCAAAGGCATCACCATTGCCTGGTGTAGTGGTGCACACCTGTAATCCCAGCACTCAGGAGGCTGAGGCAGGAGGATTGTTGTGAGTTCAAGACCAGCCTGGGCTATAGAGTGAGCTCAAGGCCAACCTGAACTGCATAGCAAGACCATCTCAAAAAGACAAAAAAAAAAAAAAAAAAAAAAAAAAGAAAAGAAAAGAAAAGAAAAAGGCATTGGCAGCAGTCAAGGAGAAACACACACAAACTTTAGATGAGTTCCAAAGATAAAGGCTAGAAATGAAAAGCCAGGCCCTGGCCTATGGGAGAGGCAGACTAGGGAGCAGCAGAGAAAGGGTGACAAGGTGTGGGGCCTGTGCAGCAGGGGGGAAACGGAGCTGCAACCTTCTGGCAGGAGGCCTGTGAATGGATAGGAGGATGGGAGACCCTCACAGACATGGCCACGGCTCATCACCACTGACACAGAGCCTCCACTCCTTCAGTCCACAGCTCCCAATTCAGGGCAGGACAATAATGAGAACAGAAAACCTCCCACCTGTGCCTCAGTGCCACCTGGGGTGCCTACAGACCAATGCTATCCCCACGGCCTCTGGCTAGTACCTCCATGGACCACTCCCTTCTCCAGGCCATCCTTGTTGTCTGAGGTCAAAAGTAGTTCTATGATTCCACGGTCCTCCAAGGCCTGGGGGGCGGGGGATACCAAGTCACAGTCAGTATTCATTCTTCAGAGCATCTGTGTGCACTGCTAGGGACAAGGCTGCCTCAAGAGCGGGGCTGAGGGGGCAGATCTGATTAAAGCATGTCCTGCAGCTGGCCCACCTTGCCTGTACCTGCCATATTCAGCAAGTAATCCTGACTTCCAGCTGTAGCAAGCAACAGGGCCACTGGAATCTGCAGCCCTTGCTTGCTTCTGAAGGTCTGGCCAGTTTGCTGCTCCTAGACAGCCTATGCAGAGGCTGGCTTCAGGGGCTAGCTGCAACACTGTCACCTGGCAACTGCCTGCTGGGCTCTTCCCCCACTAGGAGCAGGCAGCTGGTCTTTCCCCACACTAAGCCCAGTGTGCTGTTGGTCTACAGCAAGGGCATCGCAGGAGCCACTGGCCTCGGTGACATGCCACGTGCACTGCCCACACCCAGGTCAAAGTGTACAGTGAGGCACCACAAGGATTTCTACCACTCAGAGAGGTGCAGGCATTCTGCTTAGCACGTGGTTCACTGTCCAATCAACCTTCACAATCTATCAACAGTACAGATGAGGAGACGATGGCTCACAGAGATAAGCAGAGCCTGGGCTGACCCAGAGGCTGCCCACAGCAAAGGCTCAGCTCAGAGGCTTCGGACACACTGAGATCAGAAACCCCTGCAGAGCGAATTTTCCTCTAATTTTCCCTGCAGATTTTATGACACCTCTGACATGAGAAGACTGCTTATTTCAACAGCATTCTTTTGGAACTAGAAAAGGCATACATGCCCAGCAGGACAGCAACACTTATGACAACTTTTACAAGCTATTAAGAAAAGGTCAAAGGGGTATAATGCTCAGGAATGACAGAGCAGGAGAGCATTTACCAGGAGCCAGGCAAGATCTTTCTCACAAGCCCTGGATTGACCTGGGCAGCTATTCAGTGAGTCCTTCTCTGACCCATCGCATCTGCAGAGCTTCCTACACCACAGGCACACACGTGCAGCTCACAGGCAGTCGTCCACTGACCCATACTGCCAGAGGGCATACTCTCCATTCTGCTCCTGATAAACTAAGGTTCAGTAAGAGGTAAGGGGCCTGCCCAAGGCCGCGATGCTGGGTCCCTCAGTGCCCCACATCTGGACAGCACCCCCAGGAGGCCACACAGCACTCAGGAGCAGCCTCCCTGGCGCGTCAGGATCCCAGCGCTTGGCGTGCCCTGGGCAGAAGGCACGGTCCCAAGGCGCTCCCAGTCCTCTCCTGCCTGCTGTGCAGCTCCCTCGCTTTGCAGGTGAGTCACTGTACCAGCAGCGGCTAGAGAAACCCCAGAGCGAGCCTGAAGAGAAGAGATGTGGCTGCCCTGGAAGCCTCGATCTGGACTGGGACCACTTCAGACAACTCAAGGAGGAGGGTGAACCTGGGTGCAGTCTCTCCTCCAAGCTGTGGCTGGGTCTGACTTCAGCACTGAACTAGCACAGGGCACGGGCAGGCCCCTTCCCAGACAGTGTGTGCCCTTCCAAGAAGCTCTCCACAGCTGAGAAGCTGGGGGACAGTGAGGGACTAGGACAGCCTGTAGCTTACAGGGGCAGAAGTAATTTCCAAGTGGAAAATGAGTGTGTGGGAGAAAGCAAGAGAGATGCTGCCTGCTCTGCCAGGATCAAAGGCAGCAGAGCCATCTGGCTTCCAGTCAGAGGGGTTCATCCAAGAACGGCTAGTGTTCCCTTCTCACAGCGCCACCTGGCTGACCCTCCAAGGACCCTACACTGAAGGCCAGTGGTCCAGCAAAGTCACTTGCTGACAACTTACTGTGAACCTAGGCCTGTGCTCAGCTGCCTGACCTCACACAGTACAGTCTGGAGGGGCAGGTGTTCTCTTGGATCCTACTGTGTAGAACAGAGAAAGAAGACTTAGAAAAAACAAGGCATTTGTTCAAGGTCTCAGCTACCAAGTGATAGAAACCAGCCCCAAGTATTAGCCTATGTCACTGCAGCCCTGTACCTCACTGCAGTAAAGGTGTCACTCCCACCCCTGCTCACATACCAGGGGCTGCCTCAGACTCCTTTAATGCCATAGCATGGTATGTGGCCAAGGACATTTTTAAACTCCCCAGGTAAAGTGAGTCATGGCTTTCGCCCAAGGCTGGAATCAGGGCAGCAGCTCAGAAAGGTTCCTCTGAGCATCACCATTCATGCCCTGTGTCACCATGCACACACTGATGACCCTACTGAAATCTGGCTGAACTGAATGAGTGGAGGAAATTGCCATTGATGAATGGTGCTGGGAGACAGAGCGGCTAACATGAGAAAAATCTCAGACCCACGTACATGGCCCTTTGCGTAGTATCCATAGAGAACCAAGCAGGCTGACTCACCTTCTTGACATAAGGCATGTAAGCAGGGTCTCTGTTGTAGGAACCATATTCATTCTCCACTTGCACAGCAATAATGGGTCCCCCATGCTTGTACTGGGGAGAAGAGATGAACATTCAGAGGCTGAAGTCACGGGAACCACGCTGTCAAAATCCATCACACCTGCCACCGACTACTAGCAACATCCCCCCTTTGAAAAACAGAAGTCTCCAAAGGCTTGGTGTGTTAACTAAAAGTACTATTATTAAGGCAATGAGGCAGAAGGTGCCAGGCTCTGTTCTCCTGGAGAAACAGCAGATAAATAGCTATAAACTGATGACATAATGTCGTAGAAACCCTGTCAAAGAGCTAAGCAAACAAGCGATGACACAACCAAGAAACAGCCCCACCTGAGATGGAAGCGTCCGGTGCCTTTAACCGCCCCCACCCCCTCCTCAGTGCAGCCCAGTGCTGCTGGAAGAAGCTGCCGAGTCGCAGGCCCCTCTGCTGGAACGGAAGGCACCGAGCTGGGCTGCAGGAGCTTCCTGCCCACTGCTCACCCGGTCACCACCCAAGATCAGACCCACTGTCCTGGCAAGGCATGACCAGAATGGCCCCAGAGCATAAGATGACCGATTCTAGCTATTTTATCACAGTTTTTTTTTTTTAATTTTTAGGGAAGGGTCTACAGGATGTTCAGGGTTTCACTACTAGATCTGACTCAGTGATCCGTCTGTTTACAGCCTCCCAGGAACTGGGATTACAGCCACGCCACCACATCCAGTCTCAATTGCTGGCTCAGCACACCCTGGGGGTGGGGCCAGCAAGACAGTATTACAGTATATTTTAAAAACTGTTCTAGCTTACAATCGGTGACTGTTACTAAACTCTTGCCATGCCTGAATTAAGCTTTAAACTTTACTATCAGCATGTGCTGTGGGAAAAAAATAATCTGGGGTTTGTGGGATTTGGCCTGCTGTGGCTTACAGAACTCGCTGGGGGTCTTGAGGTACAACCCCACCACCAAGGGGGACTGCCACCTGATAATACTAGCATACACTGAACCACTGTGAGTCCAATCTACATAGTAAGACCCTGTAGACCCTGTACTAAATACATAATAAATAAATAAGTAAATAGGTGGGCTAGATAGCTCAGTGGACTAACGCGCCTGCTTAGGCAGAGTGCAGTGGCCAGGTTCTATTCCTGCCGGGCCAGCCCCACCCCCAGGGCACGCTGAGATGGTGATTGAGACTGGGTGTCACTTGGGTGGGTGAAATCAGGAGGATCACTATGAGTCCAATCTATATTGTGAGACCCTGTACTAAATACGTAATAAATAAATAAATACTCATATATACTAAGGTGGCCAATTTTGTGTTATGTGCATTTTCATAGCAAAAATAAAATAGTGGCACTCAGAGGAGAAGCCCTTGGGTGTAGTGCCTCTGAGCCACGTGGCCAGCAGTTTTCCCTTCTGTGCCCACGTCACCTCCACCCCGCTCTACCACTCCACCTGTGGGACAGCACCCCTATCTTCCCTGTAGATCTAGGCCAATAACTTCCAAGATTCTGGCTTCTTTCACCAGTAGGGTGCCACTGTTAGTAAATAAAACTATACAGGCCATCCAGTTACATCTGAATTTACAATGATTTTTCTATAAACAATGAATACTTTTTTTAAATGTAAATATGGCTAATACAACCTCTGGGGTATATCTATACATTAAAAGTCATTCCTGGGTATCTGAAATTCAAATTTAACTGGAAAGCCTTTGTTTTATCTGGCAGTTCTCTTTGATTTATGTGCACTGTGAACATTCCAAACTGTTAACTCAAGAGCAATTTTTATTGATGCACTAATTTTTTATTGATATATTAATTTATCAGTGTCACTCTTCATGGTTTTACATAAGTTATGGGTTAATTATTCTCATTCTTGATTTTTATTGCTTCCAATTACCACATAAAATATTTAGATACTTTCCCCAAAAAGAGTCATTTTAATATATTTGTTTTGAATAGCAAGTGGTACCATGCAGCACCGATGACACTTTTATGCTTTCTGGGCCCGGAGGTAAGCACCCTGCAAAGTCATCAGCTGGAATCCCATAGCTGCAAAAAGTCTAATAACCACCCAGGGCCTGGCCCACATGCAGACTGGAGCCACAGCGCTACCGGGCAGACAGGTGAGGGCTCTCAATTGCCAGTCACCCTGTCCACTTGTCAGTCATAGCTCGGGCACTGCATGAAGAAATGGGAGTCCTCATGCCTGTTGCCTTTCCAGCACCAACTGAGACACTGGGTAAGCATGTCACACTATTGGGTTGAACTGCAGGTCCTCTGGTCTGAGAATTCACCCAGATGTCCTATACCCCGAGAAGGACAGGGCAAGACCTGAGAGTGTGTGTGCTCTTACCTGGAGTGGCACCACACGGGACATCAGGTGATCAAAGTAAAGGTCCACAGCCTCCGTGAAGCCCTGGTAAGTCGTTCTCAGCTTCATGCCAGGGTCTTGGAGCAGCCAGCTTGGAGGCAAAGGGAGGGGTAGGGAGGGCACTGGTGTAGGGACCTGGAGGCAGGCAACTTCAGAGCTCCCAAGAGAAGGTCTGAAGAGCAGACAAGGTGCTGCACCCACCCCACCACCTGCCAGCTGCAAGTTAGGAGGCTACACATGAGACTCAGGGCATCACTTTTGGTGTTCATGCTCCAGCGTCCTAGCAAAAGGGTGAAGCCGGAGGGTTCAGGGTCACCAGACGTGGAGCACACAGATGCTGCCCTCAGGGTCCCTCAGGAAACGAGCCTAGCACAGATTGCGAGTGGCTGACCACAGCGAGGGTGGGTACGTTAGCAGGAGCCACATAGCCCTGAAGAGCTCAGTGCTCAGCTGGAAGGCACCATGTACATATGCATCCCCGTGCATCTGGGGCAGCACAGACTCTGAGAGGAGCACAGCCCTGAGGCTGAGCTCCAAGGCTGGAGTCTGAGCAATTCTTTCTTGGCACAATTGTGAGGAAAGTGTGTTCTGTAACACAAGGCTCTGAGGCTTCTTTTGTCCCAGCAGAGCTGGAAAAGCACCAACCAGTGTTGATGAACAATAAAGAGGAGGTGGGGGTCTCCAAGCCTGGTTCCCACATTCAGTGCCCCCTCAGCCTTGTTCCCCACTCACACAGGGGACTCAGAGACCCTCTCATGCAAAGACAGGTGTCACTCAGGGTAGGATCTGAGGCCAGAGCTCCCCTTGTTCCTTGGTTAATACCATTAAACCCTGCTGCCCTCTACACCCTGCTCTGGCTGAGCCCACAGAAATCGCTGACTGTGCTCCCAGATCTCTAATCCTCAGGGAGTGAGGGCACAGCTCTGGCTGTGTTTGCAGCCATCCCCAAGGCATGGTGCCAGCTCAGAGAAGTGATCCTGGATAGTGCCGAGGTGGAGGCTGAGCTGAGCCTCCAAGGGAAGGGCAGGATACACTGGAAACAAGAGTGGAAACAAGCCAGGCATGCTGCTCATGCTGTGGAGAGACAGGGCCCAAGGAAGCCAGGCTGTCCCTCCTCTAGGTCTAAGTACAGGTTGAGGCTGGGAAAACTGACACTTATAACAAGAATATTGTCTCACTGGAAGATAATGCTGCACGACGAGCCAATGAGCGAATACAGTCCAGGCTGATGCCTGTCCAGATCTCTCCTCCAGCCACAGAACACTGAGCTCAACAGAGAGGACAGAGAGTATGGACACTGATGCAGACTAGACTGCAAGATTTCAAAATGAAACAGCAGTAGCTTCTGCTGTACTTTATCCAAATGCTGGATGTGAGAAGACTGATCGGTAATGTCTCTAAGAAAGAGACAAGGCAGATCTGACTTTTCCCATTTTGTAGTCAGGGAAAGGAAGGCTCAGAGCAGAGCAATGGACTGCCTGGGGTCCCAGCTCCACAGTGGCTCAGAGCATGAAATGTCTCATGGTGGCCTCTCCCTGCCACTCCCTGGTGCTTGCCACGCATGTGGAGCCACCCAGGTTTTACTAGGGCAGTCACTACAACACAGCTCAGAAGGGTTCTTGGGGATGCCACGTATTCTGAAAAGGAAATTGAGCACCAAGATGGAAACTGCACTTTAAAAGGTAAACTAAATTGACATCTGTGAGTATTTGCACTGGAATCTACATACATCCAGCCACCCTGGAAGCCCTCATGAGCCCGCTCACCTGGGCAGGCCCCCGAGGTCGATCTCAGCACAGATATAGGGACCTGGGCGCAGAATCACCCACAGCCCGATCTCTGCCGCCAGCAGGACAAAGGCCCTGGGAGGGAAACAAAGCCCGCCGTCTTGTGGCTGTCCACAAGGAGGCCACTTGGGAGGAAGCCTGGATACCTAACGAGATCAGCTGCCCACTCCTTGTTCCCTTCCTCTTGCAACCAGAGAGGCTGGCATGAGGGAGGGTCAATCCCACCTCAGCAGCGCAAGGAGTCCTGCCACCCTAGATTTGCACTGGCTCCCAGCATCGGACCTGTCCACATAGCACCTGTGGTGGAGGGGGGCTTCAGAAAAGGTACGGGCATCCTAGCATGACCTGGACCCTAACAGCAACCTTGCCAGCCCTGAGGACAGCCTGTGCTCCCTGCTGCTTGCCATATACATTGATCCACCAAGGTTTTACAAGGCCAGTAACTAGGTAACTGGATCCCACCACAGGAAGATGGAGGAGGCCCTCTGGTTGCAAGCCTGGCCCAGGGTGATGGACCTCTGCTGGGGGGACATCTGATCCCGGGGCACAGGGCCTCTCACAGTGCCCTGAGGACCAGGCCCCAGCCCCAGGGCCCCAAAGCAGTGATGAGACATCCCCAAGGGTCCCAAATCCACCCAGCAGCCATCTCCCTGCCACTCTCTCCAGACCAGGTCACAGAGCAGCAACATGTATTCACATACTCCAGGTCCAGGTTCCCGGAGAAGTCGAATTTGCCTCTTTCTGGCTCATGGAGATTCCACGGGACATAGCTGCAGTATAAAAGATAAGCAGAGGCAGGTGCTTGTCATCTGCCCCTCTTTCTCAGGTCCCCTTTTTTTCAGCTCTGAAGCACAGTGTGATGGCTTCAGAGGCCCTTCGTAATGACTTCCAGGCTGGAACCAAGGACAGACCAGGCAGATGCAAGAATTACTGAGAACCAGGTGCAAGCCCCAGTGGAAGAGCACCTCACCTTCTCAGAGAGATGAAGGCCAGCCTGCTTTGGGTGAAGCACTAGCCATGATGTTGACAACCATGGGCCGGGTTGCCCTCTCACCTCTCATCAGGGGAAGAAATAACAAAGCAAGAGAAGCAGGGCAGGAAGAACCTGAGTTTCAATATTACTTTCACTAAAGTATCCAGATGCCCAAAGCTTGGAGCAAAATAGAACTCAAAAGAGAAGGTGAAGCTGCTAAAAAGACATGGACCCAAGAGACAGAGGAAGAAATCAGGTGAGAGCAAAAGTGCTGGTCTCCACTCCCTGGCACCCTGTCGCTGACCCCCCACCGAGCCCCCCCCCCCCCCCCCCGCAGAGCATGTGTGCAGTTGTAGAGAAGTGAGGCTTTGGGGCTCCCAACTCCCCAAAGGTCCCATACAGATGCAAATACAGACTGTCTTGCTTTGCTGAGCCAGAAAGCAGCCCTACAGTGCTACTGTAGCCGGAGGAGTCCTTTGAGAAGCTACCCACAGTCCTTCACTGCTGCTGATGCTGACATTGCTGAGAACTTTCGTAGACCTCAGTAATCACCTTCAAAGCCAGCTCATAAGCCAGCCCAGGAAATCCACCTCCTTGCTTTAGAATTACATATGTTGCCCTGAAAACCAAATATCTAGCATGATAACCTACTTTACACAGTTAGATATCTATTGTCTGGCAATGTTGATTTTAAAAATCCAAAAAAAGATTAAGATTATAAATAAGTAGAGCAAATGATTTGCATCTTCACCATTTCACTGAGTGCCACGGCCCCAGGCTGATGGGCACAAAGGGCCATTGCACGTTGAGGAACGCAGGGACTGCAGACAGCCTGCAGCTCCGCCAACAGCCCCGAAGAAGACTGCACTCGTCTGCTGTGGACACTTGGCCGAGGAGCTGCCTACTAGGACCAGGTGGAAGCAGCAGCATGCACACCCGCAGAAGAAAGGCCAGGCAATGACAGGAAAGCCCCAGGCCCAACAGAACCTGTTGCCACCTTCAGCTTGGCCTTCTAGCCTCCCGCAAGTAGGGTGACAAAAAAATGTCTGTGTGCAAACTGCAACCATAAAATCCATAAAATACAACATAAACAGATATTTACAGCTTCTGAGTTCCTTTCCACAACTACACTAACTTCCCTCCTAGTATTCTTCGCAAACATTGCTCTCCTGCCTGCTCTAGAACAGTGAGGGTGAGCCTGTTAGAGCTTTCAGTGATAACAGACAGCATGCTGCAGCATGCGTGCAGAGGTTCGCCATCTAGACCTGACAGCAGCTTGAGACCTTCTCATGCCGATCCACAGGCTACTCTGTAAGGAGGAGGAGGGAGAGACCTCTACCCTGCAGACCTGAGAGAGGACTTGGGCTGGATCCTCCCCTTATCTTTCTCTTCCTGCAGGTACCCAGAGTCCCTACTTTGGTACTCAGGCTTGGCAGCAAGGGATGGGCATGGCACTCACGTGGTGAGGGTATTCAAGCCACAGGCTTTCATCTTGAGCAAGCGGTCCCTCCAGTATGCCCTGGGCACACGGAAATAGTGTATGGAGCCCCCGAAGATCCGGAAGGTGGTGTCCTCCAGCACAAAGTTCTGACCCTTGACCTGCAGCCCCAACCGCCGATGCTGAAGCAAGGATGGGATCAGGGTGCTCCAGTCCAACCTGGAAAGACAAAGGTCCTCTTGGAGCCTGAGAGCTCCTGCAGCTATGAGCAGGGAGAGACAATCAGCTTCCTCACCTCCTTCACAGGCCCTCCGCCTTCCTCTCTGAAGAGGGCCTGTGCCGGGGTGGCCAGCCAAGCTCCCCCACCTGACTTAGCCAAACCTTGGAAGGAGTCTTCCTTCAGCATTGCTCACAGAGCTGGACCAGGCTATCGGGGAAGGGCAAGCTGATGCAGTCAGGAACAAGACAAACACAAGGCTCAACATGAAGACACACGAGCTAAAAGAGAGGACGAGGTAGGGTTAATGCTATACATGAAGGGGACACTCTCTAGAGGAGGGACTTGAGCAGTGCCCAAGCTTCTACCTTGGCCAGCTGTTCTAAACATTAAAGCAGCAGCTACTAGAAACAATACCTCTGAGCCCCCTCCTGGTCACAGCTATCCAGTTTGAGATACAGGTACCTGGAAAGACCACCTAAGTTAAACAGCATCAATTCATTAACAACACTTCCAGATCTTAATTACTTCTGAAGGTTAAGTGTCCACTAAGGACGACCCAGGGCAACATACTCCAGAAATAAGCACATCTTGGGATCTCCAAGGCTGGCTCAGGGGAGCCACTTTGAGTGACTTTGGGACCCTAGAATTCTCATTCCCCTCTCCACCTAAGCACTGGAGGGCCACGAGGGAGAGCTGACAGGAGCAGCTTCAGGGCTGGAAATTTCCAGCAATATGCTCTAGGGAAGTGGGGGGTAGAGAACAAAAACTTGGGAGATGGGTGAGCAGGAGCAAGTCCAGGTGGAACTTTCCTCCTGCCCTTTTCCTTGTAGCTCCAGACGCTGCAGGGCATGTGCACAGGGCAGGGATCCCCAGCAGAAGAAGCACCTCTGGCCTATCCTTAGAGCCCTGACAGCCACAGCCAGAGGCACAGCCCACCAAGAGGGTGTGGCTGCCAGGCAAAACCAAACACTGGCAAAGTTCCTGAGGCCACTCATGGGCAAAGGGAATCCCTTACCTACTCCTTTCTGCTTCTCATGGCCCCCAGCCTTGAAACAACCTGCAGCTTCAGAGCTACACTTCTGCTAGGTCACTTGTGGGCAGCTGGGACCTAATCACTTTTTCCTTTCTCTAAAAACAAACACATTATGTTCCAAGTGACTTGCAAGTGACATTTTCAGATTCAGTTCTTCCAAAAAGCACCTCTGGGGAGTGAAGACAAGCACAATATCTGGAAGTGGAGTCTGGGCAGGAATCTCTGGGATTACCAGCCCTAGGATTAACAACCTCTGCAGAACAGGCAGAAAGGCTGACTGCTATGCACAGTGAAGGGGTTTATCACTATCAGAAGCAACTTTAGGTGAGCATGCTTCTGTAGATAGTAAGGACAGTCTGCCTCAGTGGGCTTTATGTCCCTAATAAGGAGTAATCCCAGCCTCTCCATTTTCCTTACTTTAGTACATGATATTTTATGTGTTAGACTTTGTAACAAACTATCTTTGTATAATTTCTAAACTTTTACAATAAAGGATCTTATCCACTGAGATCCTATTTTCCTATGAAACCCTGCTCCTTGCCCAGGGGTCAGCCAACTCCAGCTCTGATCCAAGCCCTGCCTGCCCTGTCTCTGTGAGCCCTGCCACCTGAGAATGGTTTTCACTTTTGTAAGTGGCTGAAAGAAATATTGTGGGACATACAAAAACAATGTGAACTTCACATTTCAGTGTTCATAAATTGTTTCATTGGCCTACTGCCACACCTGCCACCCTTAGTGGCTGCTGGGGCAAGGAAGTAACTGCAGTAGAGATGAAAACATCTACTATCTGGTGATTTTCAGGAAGCTTTACCAACTTTTGTCTGCAGATAAAGCCCCATATTACCAGGGCCCACAGCCCCCACTGTGCCCATCGGGGCCTTCCTGTAATCCCCCTGTTTGGCCTTTATCAGCAAGCTCCTAACCACTTTGGCTTTGTCTGAAATCTGTCACACCTCCCATGGTTCCCCCACAGCTGTTCCAAAGAACACACCTTGCTCTCCAGCCCAGCCTGCTGCTGAAGGACCCCCAAGCCACCCCATGCCTGCTGGCCTTTCCCAGGTTGGTGCAAACAGGAACTGGATGGACAGACTATTTTCTTAAAAATGGGAATTTTGACCATCTGCTGGTAAAAACGCACATACATGCAATCTCATTATTTTTAAGATAACAGTAATACATTTGGTGGTCACCTTGATTCTCTGGTCAGAGCCCAAAACAGCACAATCTCCAGTTCTTGGACGAAGCGCACATCCCTCATTACAACTTCCACTGAGTGATAAGCGACTTCCTTCCCCCTCCCCACAAGGCTGGCGCGGATGTGGCAGGAAGCTCCACAACCCTTGTGCCAATGCAGTCCCTGCTAGGAACAAGCGTGTCAGCACTGGTGTCCGGCGGGGGCAACCTCGTCCAGGCACTGAGAACAGGCTGCAGTGCATCTGTATCCTCTGCTTTTAGACAAGCAGGAGCTCAGCCTTATCTAAAGCCTGCTAAACCTCAACCTACACTTTAATCAGGTCCCCAAAGTCGCAGCTTCAGAAGTGTCTCTGTACCTTCTCCTTCAATCTGTGTGAATGTTGTCCCTGTGGATGAAGTGTCTCTCTTCGGGTATCTATATCCTAACCATTTTCTAGATGTAAAGAAAATTCCTTCTCGTTTCTTTTCAAGAGGCAAGAAATAACACAAACAAACAAAGCGAGTTGTTAGCATATTTCAAATTCTAGAAAATTCAACCTCTACCTTCCTGGAAATTTTCTGGTAAGTTATTAGGCAAAGCTGGCAATAACTTAAAAGGAATGAAATCAGTAACAAAGCAAGCACAATACACACTGGGTTTCTCAAGGGCACTCACTAGAGGAAGGAGATGATGCTAGGTAGTGCTTCATGTATCAAACAACAAGACACCATGCAAATGGTTATTAAATGCTAATCATGATCATTAATACTAACAATCACCATTAAGTATAACTCCATAATTTCCTGGTACCTCAGGGATAATAAGGAAATAACAGTGGGATGGTTATATCAGCCAGTTCAAGAGCCAGAGGAGCTCTGCTCGTAGGTCACGCTCGGGCCACAAGAGCTAAGAAAGCCCCAAGAAACCTGGGTGTTCCGTCAGCTTTTCTTCATTGACAGTTTAGGCACAGTGACAGTTCTTGGGTGGAGCCCGGGGTGCCTGCTTTCCTCAGAGCAGGAGTTTAGCTACTTCTCTCTTCATCCTGGCTTCATTTCAGGGAAGTGACTTCTCATCCCTAGAAAACACTACACTGCAAGGCCTTGGACTGCCACCCTGCACTGTGCCCCCAGCCCTAGGTACTGCCTGGGCCCTGCTCTGTCCCTCCAGTGAGACAAGGCTGGCCTCCGAAGCCAGGCCAGACATGAAGACTGAGTGCTACCTCACTGCAGCTGCAGTATAGGGCCCAAAGACTGTGCCAAGGGGAATATTTTGAAGCAGAGGAATTAAGGGCAGAGCCTGGGTCTAAGAGTGAATTGTTGCTTCCCTAACCTTCAGAATGTACCACTGGGGGCTGGAGAGATAGCTCAGCAGACTAAGCATCTGCTTAGGCAAGCACAGAGACCAGGGTTGGATTCCCCTACTCTGGCCCCAGCCCCGGGCAGGCTGAGCCAACCACCGAGTCTGGAAACAGTGGTGCACACCAGTAATCCAGTGCTGGGGAGACTGAAAACAGGAGGATCACTACAAATCTAAGCTGCACAGTGAGAACTTGTATCAAGTACATTAAAAAAAAAAAAAAATTACACCACCAAGGGTGCAAAGAACAGCTGGAGTCTGCTGGGACTGAAATACTCCAATCCTACAACTGGAGAGCGAGACTGCCAGAGAAATTAGACTTTGTGAGAGTCCACAACTGAATCAGAATTCCTGGTGTACTAAGTAGAATTCTGCATCTAGATTCAGTCACATGAAGAAATCCCAAGGCGCCGCCTCTGGTGTAGTCCACCACACCTCATCAGGACTCTCGTCCCAGCATTAATCATCACTGCTCTTATATCCTGTTGGTTCTGTATCCTCCTACGGGGAAACATTCCACTGGTAACCTTGCAAATACAAAATGATTGTACGACTGCCTAGACAGAAGTGGAAAGCTGTTAGACACCTCAGAAGGGCTCTACTCGCAATACTAACCTTCTATCTTGGAGATGTTCTGAAAATCCAAGTGGAATGACTTCATGATTTAGGAAACCACAGGAGGCAGTGTTTTTTTTTAAAAAAAAAATCTATATTTTAAAAAAATCTATTTTCAGATTTAGTGGGCCTGCTGAGTTGGGCATAGTGATGCATAACTGTAACCCCAGCAGTTTTCAGGGCTGAGGCACAGCCTTGAGCCTAACTCAAGCAGCTTCATAACTTGGCAAGACCATCTCAAAATAAAAATATTTTAAAGGGCCAAGAATGTAACTCCACACAGAAGGTCAGACTTGATCCCCAGTGCAGGGTTTGGGGGACCTTCCCATGGGGCTTATCTATTAACATGTAAATAAGAGACAAGTCAGTTCACAGAAGTCCCAAGGAGTCTATATCACCTTCCACATACAAATTAACAGAATTTCTTTCTTTAGACTACAGAGTTCTCCCTTACACTGGCCCAACACAAATAGGATTCAGAGTGTTGGAAAAGTCTATCGAGATTTAAAGTGAATGTATATCGCTTCTCAGCCTTTTGGCTAAGATCAAGTGTAGTATCTGTTCTTATCAGTTTAAAATGAATGTATGCTATGGCCAGCAATCCTGCTTACAGAAATAGGCACAACAAACACTCCTCCCAACTTTGCTTACTCTAGTAGCTGAAAGAGCACAAGCAGACAATTCTCTCCAGTAGAGGATGGTTTCAATAAATTATGAATCTAATGGGCAAATGGTACAGCAGGTATAGCTATCAGTAACTACCTTTTGGAGCTGGGGTACCCAGAGTCAGAAAT
Organism: Ctenomys sociabilis; assembly: GCA_004027165.1. Lineage (NCBI taxonomy): Eukaryota > Metazoa > Chordata > Mammalia > Rodentia > Ctenomyidae > Ctenomys > Ctenomys sociabilis. Next base: position 11,691 of record PVKA01011804.1, on the reverse strand, counting down.
GGGAGTTTCTTTCCACTAGACCCTCTTTGTTTTTGAATAGTCACCAAGTTCATTTATTACCTACTCACAAGTTACATTTCTAAGGACAATACCATTTGCTCTGAAAGACATAACCTCACTACTCTGCTGAATATCAGAATCCAGAAACAGAACCAACTAAGAACCAGGTTTGATCCCTGGTACCCCATGCCACACTGGCCCCACCCCTCGGTGCACTGAGCTGGCCACCAAGTCCGGGTGTGGTGGCACATGCCTGTAATCTCAGTGCAGGGGAGGCTGAAAACAGGATGACCGCTACAAGTCTGAGCTGCCTAGTGAGAAGCTGTACCAAATACATTTAAAAAAAAGAACCAACAAAGAGCCTCCAATGGCAGACATCAGCCCAGGGATATCTGCATCCTTATCAGAGCCTCAGGGAACACTTACCCCTTTGATCCCCAGAGAAATCTTGTCCAGGGACAACTCTTTTTCAATACAGTCTTCAATATTCAGGGCAGGTGCTTTAAACAAGTGCCAGAACTGCATGGAAAGGAAGAAGCAAAGGGCCCTCCCACTGCCAGGGCTCCAGCGCACCTTTCAGACACTATTCTGGAAACAGCTTTCCAATGCCAACATCTCCCAAATTCTTCCACAGAGCAGCATATGAAGTGATACAATGGGACTCTGAATCATTTTGGCAAAGACTGAGTGTTTTCATTCCATTTGCTACTTCCCCTACCTAAGGTGGGGACAGCACATGAGCTGTCTTGCTGCTGTTCCCCTGCCAGGGCTCTGAAGCTTTTGACTTCCAGCCTTCTTGGGAGCCAAGACCTTTACATCACAAATACATCTCTAATGTCAGCATTCAAGACAGTCCTAGTCTCTCTGGATAGATGACTACCGTGGTCCTATAAGAATCCCAGTGCTAACTCTGCCTCCCCTGCGCACAGCAGCTCAGACATCTCACCTCTGCCACACTAGGAGCTTCTGTCCAGATAACTCTGCTTAAACACCACCTGATAGGTGACTGCTGAAAGAGCCACTCCAGACTCTGCAACCATCACCAGCCAAAGATGAAAGGGCCAGCATTTAAGGAAGTTGAACATTACAGGGACTGACTCAGTCCTCACTCAGTGTAGAGATGTGGAGCAAGTAAAGCTCATAAAGTCCACACCTCACTGAAGCTCAGGAAGAAGGCATAATTAGTCCAAACAGCATGAAGATAGCCTATGATTGGGATCAAAGAAGACGTCTTGAAGAGCCAGCCCCTCCACCCTAACCAGGGGGAATCCGACAGGTTCTCCCCTTTTCTACAAGGAAAGCTCCAGGTCATGGTTCCAGACAATGGCAGTGTGGAAACAGTGAGTGACACAGAGCGCAGAGAAGAAATGAACCCGTCTCTGAGGAGCAGGGTGCTTGCTGGCTGCCTGTTGGAGGCTTTCCTCTCCCTCCCCTTTTGCCAGCTAAAATCTCAGCTATGCAAGATCAGAGCTGACTGAATCATTGCTCAGTGATGCATTCATGTTAAGGAGAACAAGCACACTGGAAACATTCCTTGATCCTATCAAGCAGGCATTCTCATGTTCATAAAGTAGAAGGCAAAAGAGAAGGGAAGACCCCTCGTTCAAAGGCAGGCTGACACAGGCCTCTCAAAGCTGTATGCTGAGGGAAGCCAAACAGTGGCAGCAGAACAGAAAGAGTATACACTTTAGGTCATATTTCTGTAAAACTCTAGAAAAATGCAAACCGATATGTAGTAGCAGAAAGCAGTTGCTGGAGGGTGGGGAGCATGGGTGAGTAGGAGGCAGGAATGGCAGGTAAAGACGTTGAGGAGCGAATAGATATTTTCACTCCCTTAATTGTGGTGGTAGGTTCTCAGCATATCAAACTTTATACGTTAAGAATCAAAAGTTACCGAACTACATGTTGAGACTGTGTACATTTACATGACAGGTATATTTCCATAAAGGTGGCATTTAAGGAAGACCAGTGTTCAAGCTTAAAAACCTAAGGTGGAAATAAATCCTCCCCAAAAGCCCACATGGGCCTATTATTTCCTGGATATAACATCACCAAATTGTTCTGACTGACCATGAATTAACCCAAGGAAAAGTCAGGATGAAAGAGATGCGACAGCCTCCCCAGCTCCCTCCAAATACCTCCTTTGGGAGTCCAGGAGAAGACAGATCCTGCTGGTGGCCAGGCTGACAACACTGTAAGCTCCGTGTGGCCTGTGTCCCACTGGCCACACAGACGCTCCCTGAGGACAGTGTGGAGCAGCCCTGCCAGTGACTCAGTTCATGGCCCAGTCACAGCTGAGATGTAGCAGGAAGAGGAAACACTATATGACTTCCTCCTGGCTCCAGGACTATTAGAGTAATTCACAACTAGTGTCCAGCTCAAGTCAGACAAGGAACTGGGCAGAAAGCATTCGGGCAGAGACACAGTCAAAAAGATCCACATGCTAAAGGATCCTTCAGTATAGCCCAACCTTGGTCCAGCACTCCTCTGGCCTGCTTCATCTGCTGAGGAAGAATGGGTGGCAGCACTAGCAGCTTGGCTAGACATGCCAAACCTAGTTCCCAGGTCTGAGTCACAGTTATCCATCCCCTGTTGCCATCCCAGGCCACACACGAGGCCCCAGCCTGACTCCTATGGTGGCTGCCTCACCTAGGTGGGGACATGTTTAAGTCACGTGCAACAGGTCAGGTTTCCTCATAGCTGTCAGGTGCCTGACAGCTCATTGCAGTCTTGTTAGATAGCACACATGCTCCTGCCCGCACCTCTTCCTGGGGCCTATTCAGGTGTGTTTCCTGGCCTGTGTCATATCACAGCCCTCACAGTGACCTGTGTGGGAGGCCTGCAACAGCTCAGCCACTCCTGATCAACAAGAGGCACACAGCAGGTTACCTGCAGCTCCCAGGAGCCCCAGCTCCGGACACCCTGATGCCTCTGCCCTGAGACTCTTCAGGGAGTTGCATCAGCTTCACTGCTTCTTGTGAGCATGCTCCAAGAGCACAGACCAGTCTGGGGGGGAATGGGTGTGTTACAGCCTGCAGCAAGGACAGGAAAGTCTTCCAATAACTGGGGAACTGAAATGCCTCCTAAGTTTCTGGATCTCAGGGTGAGAAAAGAACCCTTTCTTCTCCCAAACAATGTTTATGTCATTCTGGCCTCCTCAGAAGCAAACAGGATTGTAAATCATGAAAAGATGTTAAGTGTAACGACTTTCTAAATGTGCTCTTACAGCCTCAAAAACCTTTATTTCCATCAAAAATGTCCCTGTGTCCCGAGAATTTTTTTTTTTTTTTTTTTTGGTGGAACTGGGGATTGAACTCAGGCCCTTGCACTTGCCAGGGAAGCGATTATTCCACTGAGCCATCTCCCCAGCCCTACCTGGAGGAATTTGGAGGAGTGAAGAAGCAACACAGAAAAGCTGCTGCGGGGTATGCTCCTGTCACCGGTTCCAGAGGCTCAGCCTCACCTCCTCAATAATGTCCACTGCCAAATGCTCCCTGCTGCTGGTCTGCTTCCCAGAAAGCTGGGAGGTTTTGAATATGGAAAGTGCCAAACATCGACCTAAAAGACGGTGAGGGCTGCAAGCTCCTATAAATAGATCCGGTTTAGAAAACCTCTGGAGCACAGCACCCAGAAAACTTTGACTTGTTCAGGCGCTGGGTAAATCGCTCTATCTCTGCACCCCACCACTTGGCAGAAACAGTATTTGTGAATGGGAGAGGGGTGTGAGTTAGTAACCACTGAGGAAAGCAGAGGTACCCTATTTATCAGTACTAGAGTGATGCAAATAAGTCGGCCCAGTAAAGCTAGATAGCTCGCAGCTGACGCTGGGGTACTGTCTTCTGAATAACAGAGCCCCCGCGCCCCAGCTGGTTGGGAGGGAAAGTGGGGATTTGAGATGAAACTGGAAGGGAATTGGGTGTGGGGAACTACCGACACGGTCTTTCCAGAGCACAGGAAGCCCCACATTGCAAGGGCTGAGGAGCTGAAGTCAACGCTCAGATGCCTGGGGACTCAGGGCAGCAGTCGGCGTTACCCACACCCGATCTCCAGGCACATCAGCAGGCGCTGAGGGACTCCCGTGTTGGAGAGCTCCAAGAAAGAAGAGCTGAGCTGTTTGCCCTGCTAATTAGGGACCCAACTTGCACTGGGCTAGAGCCTGAAATGTGCCGGGCTGGGGTGTGCAGGGTCCCTCAGGTGCTGGGCAGCTTTCTCTCACCTGCGGAGCACCAGGAAGCTCAGGAGGACCAGCAGCAGGAGCCCGAGTGTGCGGCCGGGCCTCCGCCGGAGGCTCCAGGTGCTCATCCCGCCTCGGATACGCTCAGGTGCAGAGCTCCACTCCAGCGAGCTCCAGCTAGCTCTTGGTGCCAGAGCGGGGGGCGGGACCGCGCGTGTATCGCCTAGGCAACGGGCCTCGGCCTGCCCGGCCCACTGGCACCCATTGGCTGCAGCCGTCCCGCCCCCCCCCCGCCCTCCTCGGGAGAGAGTAGTAGGGGCGGAGCGGGAGGCAGGACGGGGAGGGAGGCGCGGCGGGGAGGGAGGCGGGGCGGGGCGGGCCATAGATGACTGGGGCCCAGCCGGCCTGCACCCCGTTTTTGAAGCTTCCAGGCAGCTGCCGGCAGTTGTGGCTTTCCACCAGCCCTCACCCACCCTGAGTTCCAGAGACATCTGGAATTTCAGGTGTTTCCCACGCCTGAAATGCCGCGGCTGCGGAGCCTTGGGGCAAGCGTTGCCTGGGCGCCCCTTTATGAAACAAATATTAAAGGTGCTGCCAAAGAGAGACAAACAAAATATTTTAAAACAATTCAAATTTTAAGGACACATACTGAAGTCAAAATTCATCTTGTGAGATGCCAAGACATTGGAGCTTATTCTACTCATAGTTTATGTTTTGGGGTTCCTATGTGAGCAGCATCAGTTTGCTCTCCGCGGGTCTTATTTTGGCCTTAACTCCCAGCGTTTTCAATATTTTATCTTGTAAAAGTTCAGGTAAAACTCACATTTTTGGAAATGATGAACGGAATTTTTTTCAGCATAGAATCATGTCCCAACAGGGGTTCTGTAATACTTGGGTAAAATGTATGTTTTCAAGCATTCACAAACCATTTTTCCGCAAAATAAATCCAGATAACAGAGAGAAATTCTAGAGAAATGAATGACTTTTGAGGATCAAGGGTTGAAGAACCTCAGCTGCACTTTGCTTCGTGGTGAGCATCTTTGGGATGATCTTCTACAAGTTAAAGGGGCAACTCTGACACTTTCTATGAGTGTCTTTTTTAAATATATATATATATATATATATTTGGCACAGGATCTCACTCCTACAGCTTGGATTTGTAGGGCTCTTCTTGTCTCAACCTCCCCAGTGCTGTAATTACAGGTGTGCACCACCGCACCTGGTTTCAGGTGCTGTGGCCAGCACGGTACTGGGAACTGAACTTAGGTCCTTGAGCTTGTTTAGTTTTGTTATTTTCTATGCATTTGGTACAGGTTTTCACTATGCAGCTCAGCTCAGACTTGTAGTGAGCCTCCTGTTTTCATCCTCCCTGGCACAGCTTATGGTTCTGGGGATCATACCCTAGTCCCTAAATAAGTATTTAGTCTGCTGAGCTATACCCCTGGCCCTCTTGATTGAATTTGAGGCCAAGTTATATGTTTGTGCAACATGTACAATTGGTAGGAACAAAGAGAAATTTGAGCCCTTAGAACAAAGACATGCAGTTTGGTACAAAAGGTCCTTCCCCACCCCCTGCAATAAGCAAATACTTAAGTATTAGTTAAGGGATGCAAAAAACAAGGGGAGGGAGAGCCCCTCCAGAATTAGGATGGATTGGGCCTTTGAAGTGTACAGTTCTGACAACACATCAGGAGTAATCTCCAAAGAAGGCATTGAGAACAGAGCCTCTGAGACGTATTCTCCAAAATCCAGGTCTCCTCTCCATGGCTAGGGCTGTGACCCTCTGACAGCTATTAGGACTCTGAGAGAAACATGTTGGTTTTATTGGGATTAACCTACCTATAAAGTCACTTACAGGGCTGGGGAGATAGTTCAGCCATCAAAGCACCTGTTTGGCAAGCACAACGACCCAAGTTCAATCCATGCTCCACCAAAACCAGTCATGGAGACACATGCCTGTAATCCCAGCTGAGACAGGAGGATCAGTACAAGTCCAAGCTGCGACCTTGTACCAAACAAACAAATAAATAAATAAATAAATACTTCTTAAAAAAATTTTAAAGACACTCATAGAAAATGTCAGTGTTGCCCCTTTAACTTGTAGAAGATCACCCCAAAGGTACTCTCAATAATCCACTCCCTCCCGCTGGTCACATTACTGAGCAATAGCAGGGCCCAGCCAGATACTCTCAAATTGTTTAAACACTGCAAGCATTTCCATTTTTTTCAAATAGTCTGAAAATACTATTAACATGAGCTATTTTTAAAAACTCCTAAATTGGGGTAGGGGTGTGGCTCAGTGGCAGAGTCCTTGCACAAGGCCTTGGGTTTGGTCCCCAGCACGGGGAGGGGGGGTGGGGGGGAAGATCCATGAAATCTTCAGCTCACTCTCCTAAGTTATTGCTCCAAGAACCCAGAGAGCACAGCCTCTGCCCCTTGAGAACTCCAGCAGTCCACGTCATCAGTGGGAGACAGAAGTACAGACAAAATTCTCCACCAGAGAACATAAGTAATCACATCACACTTAACCTCACACTTTGCTTTGCTTTGTATGTTCAGTAGGTGATAGATCTATAGAACTGTCAGTTATTCACAATTTATTGTTCAGGACACTGTGCTAGTCCTTTATAGCATATCTGACATTTGGGAGAACATCTGATGAGATCTGTCATAAAGACTGGTATGGCATGGATCTAGATGTCCCCGCAGAGCCTCATGGGGTCATAGGTGGGGTTTTCCAAAGGTGGGTGGATCTGGGGTGTATGATACTGGGATGAAGTCAAGGATGCCCCACCCTAGCTGTGCAAGGTGCATAGCCTGGATGGGATAGAGGCACAGAAAGTGGCTGCTGCTGCCACGTGCTGCTGCTGCTGTGCCTGCCTCCTTCCTTGTCTTCAGTTCCCCTCTGCCACATCACCCCATGTGGGGCATGCTGATCATGGGCTGAAACCTCCACAAATTGTGAGCCAAATAAATCTTTCCTCCCTTAACTTAGGCATTGGATGTCTGAGCAATGCAAAAAGTAAGATGAAAATATGGCCTGGTCAGTATCACAGGGGCTTGGGTCATGGTGTGGCATTCTCCTGCACTGGGCACCAGGAGGTCTTCACACCCCACCCCAGCTCCTATGCACAGGACAGCAAAGCCCATCAAGCTGCCAGGCTCCCCAGCAGAGGAATTTCTGAGAATAAACAAGAGCCACTTTAACCCCAGAAAAGGAGCAAAGAGAATACCCTAGAAAGCAGATTTTGGTCTTGGAAAAAGAGAAGGGCAGACATATTTAAGTTAAGTGAGTCAAACATGGCTTTGAAGCCCCACAGATGCGACACTGGGACCCAAGGGGACCTGTGCACATCAGGCAGAGCCACTCTGAATTTCACTTCTGGTATTGGTAATTTGAAAATATCACTTGGTAGCCTCAAATTTAATTCAACACTATCTTATTCAGAAATAAGAAAGTTTTAATGACCACCCTCTCCCTTTGAAATATGTTAGCTGGGAAGAAAACAAATTAATACAATGAATAAATAAAGTATAGAGCACATATAAAAGTAAGAAACTCCATAGCAAAATCAGTAGAAAAGAGAAGGAGCGCTGGGTGTGCGGCGGGGGCATGTGGAGAGCAGGTCTCCCAAGCACAGGCCAACTCAACAAGGTTCTGGCAGTGGTGGGAGTTGATCAGGCATGCTGTTGCCTGGGAGAAAGCCTGCCCAAGCAGAAAGAACAGAATGCAAAGCCACTCAGCAGAAAATGACCCTGTGCTCCAGGCAAAGCAAGGTCAGTATGGGAGGAAGGAAGGCAACAGATGAAGTCAGAGGAAGCAAGTGAGGTTTGGACTCTCAGTGATTCCTGTCTCTTCACACAGGCCCAGGAAGAGAAAAGGAAATGGGGAATGTCCAAGTTCCACAATCACCTTGGAGGGTATTGCCTGGTGGTTTAAATACCTTCTACTGCCCCCACCACTTAATGTTCCACTGCCTTCCAATAATACCTCCCAGAGAGCCAAGCCTTCAGAGTCGGGTATCATGAACCTCTAGAGAAAAAGTCACCTAGGAAGAAGCATAGATTGTGCTCACACTACTGGCACACCTTTGGGAACCTTCAAAGATTCAAGTTAAGGTCCCATGTGAAAAATGATGTTGTCTTGGACAAGAATAGCAATGTAAGGTTGGTGAGTTAGCTCAGTAGACTAAGTGCCTACTTAGGCAAACACAGGGACCAGGGGTCAATCCCCAGCACCACATGCTGTGCCAGCCCCCCACCCCCACCCCAGTGCACTGAGCTGGCCACCAAGACTGGTTGTGGTGGCACACTGGGGAGGCTGTAAACAGGGGATCACTATGCATTCAAGCTGCATAGTAAGACCCTGTACCAAATATATTTTTAAAAAAGCAATGTAGGTGATGAGCAGTATTGGGTTACTAGAAATATTTCATAAGCAACGACAAGGGGACTGTTATGGGGTCAGGGAGATAGCTCAGTGGCATAGGCATCTGCCTGGCAAGTGCAAGGTCCTGAGTTCCATCCCCAGCACCAGAGAGACGGGGGGGGGGGCAATTGTTATACTTCATGCATTGTCTGTGGATTATAAGAAAAAAGACAACAGGCCTGTATTGCTTTAGTTAGCAGAAGAAGGGCGAGAAGTATTTCAGAAGGGTGAAATCGCTCAAGGACCTCTCCAAGCAAGGCATTAATGTAATCCACCCAGAAGTGAGATGCCTAAGGTTACAATCTTTATCTGGTTGAGACTGGATCCAAGAGTCTTTGGCTGTGACCTTTTCTTATCCTTTGAGGCTTCTCAGCAATAACTAAGTAATAGTAATAACCCAATAGGGAAGTAGTGCCTGTATTCGTACTGCTGATGGCCAGCTTGAAAGACTGAGGACTGACCCATGGCTGCAGCATGTGGCAGAAATTGATTGAATAGGACGCAGGCAGGTTGGGTGCAATTAGGGTTGAGGAAGTCAACTGGAATGTGCTTGGAAAGAAATGGCGAAAAAGAATCTAGCAGGGCCTTCAAAGACCTATGCTAAAAAGAGGACCAAACTAATAGTGCAGTAGGTGGGGACAGGAGAGGGAGCTGAAGGCAGTGCAGGGCCCATTTCTATGTGTACAGGATGCACCACAGACCTGGACAGGCTGACAGTGATCTTGATGTCAAGAGTGAAGATCAGTGAGGTAGGAGAGACCACAGAGAAGGCCTAAGGCGCTACCTAGGAAAGTGAAAGACACCTGGGAGCCAAACAGAGTGATAGCCCCAGGGGAGCACGTGGGAGGACCAAGGAGTCATGGCCTGCTGAGTGCAACCATTTGGTTAATGTCAAATACCTAATGTGACCTTCTCAGGGTTAAGAATTAAGAATATCACTGTAGGCTGGTGTAATACCCTGACTATCCACTTTCAAATTAAGGTAGCTGTTTGACATGTGAAATAAAGCAAAATATGCAAATTTTATTAAGTTAAAGTAAAATAAAATGATGGTGAGGGCCGGCCAAATAGTTCAGTGAATTAAGGTGCCTGCAAGCAGGCTCAGGGGCCAGGGGTTTCATCTCAGGCCTGCAGTGTGGGCCCTGCCCCTGGGTGTGCTGAGACAGTGATTAAGACTGGGTGTGGTGGAACATACCTGTAATCCCAGCTCTTGGGATCTTGGGAGGCTGTAAACAGGCAAATCACTATGAGTCCAATCTAGTAGTGAGACTCTGAACACACTGTAAACCCTTCCCTAAAATAGATGATAGATAGATAGATAGATAGATAGATAGATAGATAGATAGATAGATGATAGATAGATAGATAGATAGATAGATAGATAGTCAAAGAATATTAAAACTATTGGGCCTGGGAGATAGCTCGGCTGTCTAAATACCCACCTGTCAAGCACAAGGTCCCAAATTTGATCCCTGCAGCACATGCTATGCTGGCCCTGGACCCTAGGCATGACATGCTGGCCCTAAAGCTGGATGAGGTGGTGCATGACTGTAATCCCAATGCTGGGGAGGCTAAGGAAGGAGGAGATGGAACTACATAGGAAGACCCTATGTTAACAAATAAATTTTAAGAAAAAGAATATTAAAACTACTAATGAAATATCCAAAAATAGTTACTAAGAATTTGAAATATTTCAGCACATAGGGAAATGGCTTGATAGTTCCTTTGAATATTAGAATATATTAGCTTTACAACTTCCAAAAGAATGCAATATTTTCTTTGAGCAAACAAATGCATCTATGATTATAATATTTAAACATATATACATATATAATATATAAGAGATAGATATATATATATATATATATATATATATATATATATATATATATATTATAGAAATAATCACAAATAATCATCCTAGAAACCAGGCTAAGCTTCAGAGAGCTATGGGGCCCTGAGGCCACCCCACACCCATTGCGGGAAACTTGGTGAGCCCTACATTACCATCACATCATGGGAGCAGGCCATTTGGGGAGCACACGCATTGCAGGTGGACCCCTCAGTCCTGCACGTGTGGAGACAAACTCTGTTTTCAAAGAGGCCTTCAGCAGTGATGTGGCGTGAAGCTGACCACTGGCAGTGGCCATGGGGACAGGACTCTGGAAGAGCCTGGAAGACACAGCAAGCTGCGTACTTAGGTCCCTTCTTCCCTGACCTCGGAATCGTGCCGGTCCTACTGGAGCTGGAGCTTGTCAGGATGGCGTCCTACTGCCCAGCCAGCACGCGAACCCTACGGGCTCCCCCGACAAGTGGCGCTGCCCCAGCAAGTGGCGCTCCTTCCCCTAGTGGCGCTGCCCTTCGAGTGTCTCTGTCTTGGCACAGTGCCTTCGCAGCCATATCTATTCATATTTGTTTCACATCTGCCACTTTTTTTCTCCCTATTAAAGCTTCTCTCTTATTTTCCCAACCCGGCCTAGTCAAGTGGCCTCCTCTGTGGGTGCTCACTCCTCTCCCTAGCACTGGACACTCCTCTGCTGTGGCTTCCGGGCACGCTGGGATCCATGTGAGGCATGAGGTGTGTCGCTCCTCCCCACAGCTGCCCCAGGTCCGGGCGCCCCCCTCCCACCAAGGGCTCCTTCAGGAAGCTCTGTGCTGCTTCAGCTACGACCTACTAGGGTATGACCTGGCCTGCTCCACACCAGTGGTGACACAGGCCCGGTGTTCTCACCTTGCTGTGTTCGTGGAGCCAGAGAGGGCAGAGGCCAGGAGACAGAGCCTGCTTCTCACACAGTAGAAGCTGGGCCAGGAGGAGGCTGTGTGGCCCCTGGGGTGCAGCGTGGCCCCTGGGGTGCAGCAGCTCTGACACTGAGCCGGCACTTGACCTGTCTGTGCCTCAGAGTCCTGATGGGAGACACAGGAGCATGGCATGCAGCCATCCCAGGGTACAGGATGCAGACTGCAGTCTGTGAGAGTGGGTGATGCCGCGGGTGGCATTCAGAGGAGACAGATGTCCTGATGGAACCCGAGTGAGCAGGCTCACATGTAATGGCACACACGGCTCATGCCCAGACACGCACAGAAGCAC